>JBAMCM010000849.1:0-226181 GCA_037075145.1 Scaptodrosophila latifasciaeformis | reverse complement strand
TAACAAAACAATAAGCCTTATCCGATCCATTAAATTTTTGGACACATATGAAGTAGTTCATATATAGGGTCTCTAGGTACCAAATTTAAATGAAATTGGCCCATGAATGATAGAGATATTTTATAAGCCAAGTCTTTGGTTTCCAGTTCCGACTAATTATAAAAATTGTTATAAAACAAATCTGAAGACTAAGAAGGAGTAGTCCCAAATAGGATTTTGCATTCTCAATTTTATGCAAATACTTATTTCGATGATGGAAGGTCGGGTAAATTTTAAGATGGATAAAGCTGGAACCAGAAATTTTTAGAGAAAAATTAAAATCTCCAGAATAATAATTGGTCATTTATTTAAGTCCCGCAACTACGAATTTTCGTAGAATTATTTCGATATATTAAATTTAGTATTAAATAAAAGCCGTATACCAGTCAAGGCCAGTGAAGATTTCATCTCAGATCTCTTTAGCCAAGCAGTTAGTATTCTGGTTCAGACAACATATATAAAAATTAATGTGCCGCGTGCGTATAAAACAAATTTTCAACTGTAATTAGTCGTGCAAAGCCTCACACGACCATAAAAATTGTGGACAGTTTTTCTTTCCTTATTTTTATTTTTTTTTTTCTGCTCTTCATGGCAAATAATTTGGCTAACGACATTTTGTAACTAATGCGGAACGAAGCAGCAACAACGGCAGTAGGAGTAGCAACAACAAGAACAATAACCATTAACACGCCCCCAAAATGCAATGCGGCAAGTGGTCATTAAATGAGATCCACCCATTGACTGCCCCTTTCGCTTTATTGTAATGCGCCCGCGTAGGCTGCACCGAACTAAAGGACAAAGCCTTGCGGAGAGAATGAGAGGAGAAAAGCCATAGCGTTGCCACTTAATTAGAAAAGTTTTTGCGCACGAGACAAAAGCCATTGACAGGGTCCAAAAAGTTGGTGGCGCTACAAAACTGCAGTTTGGCCAAATGCCGGGCGCAAAAATGTTAAATGGTCAGCTATTAGCGTCACAAACGACAGGGTTGACAGGACCTCATTTTGCCAGAAGAATGGGACCTAAAATGAGTGGAGACTCTTAAGTGTTAAGACCCATTTTATGACCCCAGAGCAGTTCCTATACGTGAGTCCTGTTAATTCCAGTCAAACGTTTGCGAATGGGGTTAAGTCAACAGAGTTGACCCCTCTGTCTCACCGTCTGCCCGTCTGCCCTGCCGCAACTCTATTTGCACATTTTTCCAATTAATTGCCTCAACGTGGCGCGTCCTCCCACGAGTGTCAACAAAAGACCGAGGCCAAACTGAAAAGTTCCAGTTTGGCCCTGGCAGCCGCATCATTGTCAGCTGCCCGCTGTGTCAGTCAGTCGGGCTGCCAAGAGCAAACAAAACACAAGAAAAAAAAAAAATTGGAAAATTATATAAAAAAAATACACACACAACCATGCTCCAATGGGTTCATCAATGGTTTCAATTGAAAATTTTTGCACGGCCCGGTGCTGATGTGGCCCCGTTTCTTTTTTTATTTTTCCCCCTGCCTCGTCTTTGTTTTATTTTCATTTGTTTGCAAACACACACAGAAGAAATGACAAAATTGTTGTAGTCTACAAACAATAACCAGGTCCATACAAGCCCACAAGCAAACTCATAAGGCTTACATATCAGAATCAAATATAGGCCTTCCTTGTCGACAGAGAGAGAGAGAGAGAGAGAGAGAGACGGAGGAGCTGATGGAGCAGATGGTATGATTTGCACAGCTGCTGTTCGTCCCCAATAAGCTGGCAAACATTTTTGGCAATATTAAGAACAGAGATCATTTGAATATGAATTTTTTGTTGGTTTATTTGCTTTGTTATTTTGGTTGTTCAATAAAAAAAAAAAAATACAAAAGTAATATACTGAAAATAGTAAGGTAATGGAAGAGAGCATATGCAATTGAATAAATGAAAAGATTTTTATTTTCTGAAGGATTTCAGAACGAAAAAAATTTTATAATTTACCAGAGAATTTTGAATTTTCTTCACTAGTAAGTTAGGATATCAGAAAAAAGTTTTGATATTTCCAATTAAAAAAATATCGGGGAGTTATCAATACATTCCACTTCAATGGATATTGACACCCAACCGAATTGGGAGTTCAATCTTAATATTTTCGAGGCCTTTGACATTTCTTATTGTTCTGCCAAGTGGGCGTAAACTTGCCTCGACCGAAATGACTTTTCAAAAGGAAGAGCACCCAAATAAAAATCAAAATCTTTACACGATTCTTACACGCGATTTGAAAACACCCACAACATCAATCATTGATGACAGATAAGCACACACTTCCCAACGTTTTGGCAATATAAAAGGCCACAAAGGCCTACAGATAAAACAAATAGACTAGACAAAGACTGTCCCACGGATTTTAAAGCCAGACTAGGCTGTCACAACAAATCGGCAATGGCCAATCAACCACGACAACCAACAAACGAATTAGCCCAAACTCCCAACCATTTCGTTGGGCTTTTGGCTAAAAGACACACAAATTGACTAAAACAAACAGGATGTATGTGAGTGTATGTGTGTGTGTGTGTGTGTGGTTAAGAAAATAAAGACAAGTCAGAAGCGAAACACCCAACGGGCGGCTTAGAGAAAATGCAACCAGTCAAATCTTCAAACATAAAACTTGGCGGTGGCGATGGCAGCGGCAGTGGCAATGGCGGTATCTGTGGAACTGATGACATTGGCGGCAATCGAAAACTCATTGACAGTTGGCAATTGGCAAGGAAAAACAAAATACAAAGAAAAATGCCTAGGCGGCCTGTCGAGTACAGAGTAAACCAAAACTCAATTGCAGTTACATTTCAATTTTTTATACCAGAGAAAAACAAAAAAAAAAAACTTTGCAACTTGTCGTTGACAGAAGTTTTGCCGTTGCTTCTGCTTTGCCATTGTTTTTGTTGTTTATATTCATTTGGGCTTGTTTTTTGTTTTTTTTTTTTTTTTTTGCATTTCTTTTATACTGCTGAGACATTTTCTATTTGAAATTGTCAGCAACAATTGATATGCAGTGTTGTTTGTTCGTCAGTCCCTCAGTCAGTTAGTCAGTCTGTCCATGAATCTGTCTGTCCATTCGTCGGATGATTGCGGTTGCCATTACCATCGTTGCCACTGCCAGTCCCGTTGTCTTCAGTCAAAAGAAGTGTATAGAATATAGTCAGGAAATTGATTTGCTTGGCTTGGCTTGGTTGCTGTACAGAATTGATTGGCTGAATGGCTGTTATGTTCTCTTCAGCATGAAGTACAGTAACTCCTCGATAAACAAGTTCTACAAAAAATTTCACATAATTAGTTTTTCATATAATAACTTTTTTAAATAATAAAACAAAAAAAACTAAAACTAATCTCCTTTAAGCTTTTACTAATTAATGAAAGAAAAATCTGTCGGGGAGAACCAAATCCTCCATAAAAAAGGCAAACGTTTTAAACAATCTTTTTTTCGGAGTTGTGAAATTACCTTGCATTTTTTTAACTATTTATTTTAATTATAGAGGAATTGACTCTATTGTATTATTAATTCAATAGAATTTATAATTTATGATCAAAATTCGGATTACAATTAAAATTGACTTAAAATTAAGTAAATAGTGTCTGATAATATACAGGGAATATGGCAGTTTTCAATGTGAAATGAAGCTAAGCGAAAATAAATTGATGCAGCAAAAATGCATTTAATTTCGTCTACAATGTGCAAAAATGCTAAAAAGAAAAAATACAAGTTTGGTTTTTGATTTGAAATTTAATGCACGTACTCAATGAAGAAATTCCAACAGCAGCGCATTAGAAGAGAAGGCAAGTAGGGCTTTAGCTGGCCAAACGGGATAGAGAAAGAGATGGGTGGAACTGTGAGATGACAGAAAGGTGCAATGGTTTGCTTTACAGTGCCAATTGCTTTTCAACATATTTGATGCGCCGCCAGAAGGGCCAACAAAAACGACCACTTCGACATTTTGCAACTTGGCCACGTACCGAGCAAAGTGCAAACCAAAAGCAGAATCAACCGACACGGCCAACAACAGCAACAACACGAGCCACATTACACTTGTTTAAACATACAATATATATACTTATATACTAGAAGGTTTACTAAGATAGAAACCAAAAGAGACACGGCAAGGGTGAGTTAAATTGCATATATTGAGTATACGCCATGCTGACCCAACAACAAACATAAAATGTAATCGCAGCTAATAAGAAAACTAAGCAGATCTTCTCAGGTCACGATTTACGCTCGTTTCGCATTCGATTTGCGATGGGCCAATGCCAACAGCTCCACCAACTAGCCAACAAAATTCAATGCATTCATACCCATCATTTTCACAGTGGTCAAAAAGGATCTGAAAAATTCTTATATAATTAATAATGGCAGAGATTTGTTAAGATATTTTTCTCCAAGCAAATTGCATATTTTCTAGATGAAGAATAAAACTGAACAATTACAAAAGCAATTTGTTTCCGGCACATTTCATTTTTTTTTTTTTTATGAAAATTTTAATTGAAAAATTTTCAAGATTATTACGATCTTGGAATAAAATATAAATTTTTAAATACTTGTTAAAAGAATGGATTTCGGATCAATGTGCACCTCTAAGACTGGATCTCGTGGTGGCATGTCAATGGACATTTAATGGCGTTGCCCATTATGCGCCGCATCAAATGTGCCAAATACGCTTCGTTGGCAATAAATGCTGCATGTTCGTTGGCTTGATGGGTAAGTCTAAAGTCGAAATTTTCTGGAATCGGTGGATAGCCGAGTCGAAGCCAAAAGCCGACACCGTTTGCCGGTGTCTCAGCTGCAAATGCCAATGGCTTGTCCATGTCTGGCTATAGAATTTAGCAATTTTGTGTGCAGCTTTCTGGGCCGCTTATGCTCAAACCAAAAAGCCGTTTTGAAACGTTCTTATCCATCGTAATTTTTCTTAAATTTCTCCACGTACTTGCATTCATCTTCGTTCTTTTTGGCACTGCCAACTTCTACCATCTCAACCTTTTTGGAAGAAAGCGATTGCAGTGGATTTGGAAAGGCATAACCTTTGAATAAAATTAGCATTATCCTATCGCCATGTATTAACTTAAGACGATGGCGGTGTCTTTGAAGGTGGCTAAATTGGGTGTGTGAGAAAGTGATATTAAAATGCTAGATGGCTATTTGAAAGGCCATTTCATTGAAATATCTGAAAATATTGTGAGGTCTGAAAAATACTTTCGAGCTGCCACATATAATGTGTGTGGCAAATCTGTTGCAATTTCAGTGGAAGCCACACTGATTTCCCATCCAAAATATTGGGGAAAACTAATTGGTGGAAAATTAAGTTTTTGCGCAAAAACATTTTTGCGCAAATTGAAATTCAATTGAGGCAAAGCGGATTATTGAAAAACTTTTATGATTGAATTTTGTACCCGACCCAAAAAGCCAAACCAAGCCGCGTCCTTCGTCTAGCCCCACGAAATGAGAACTTAATGCATTGTCTGGCCTCGGCCAAGCGGCTCATATGTGAGAGTGTGTGTGGCTTAAAAGGAAAACCTATACAAACGTATACAGCCTGGCGCACACTACACACATAGATACAGATACGAATCAGTAAACCTATAAGTATATTTGTGTATATAGACAGACAAATCTTTGCCAAAAAAAAAGAAACGAAAAAAAAATCAGTCAGAAAAGGGAGGACTTGGTCGTTGTTACAACAATTTATATTTTGCTACTTTTGCTATAAAAAATAAATATGCAATAAAACAAAACGACGACAGTCAGCCATATGCATTATTGTCTACCCCTTTCCCAGTGTGTGTAAAAAATATTTTTGCTAGAAAACGAAGACATAAACTTAAAAATATGGCGCATTTGCCAAGACAACAAAGAGCATGGGAAGGCAAGCTAAAGGCAAAGGCATTTCTAAATGGCTGTGGCAGTAGCACTGCCAGCACCAAGACATGCCACATATGTTGGCCACGGCAAGACAGAGGAGGGTAAATATCTATTGTTGTACTAAATTGCGCGCTCAGCTGGCGCACAACTTGGACTGCATTTCGCTTTTGGTATGCAGCGAACACGGCGATGGCAGCGGTAGCGGTAGCGGCAGTGGCAGTGGCAGTAGCAACGACAACGGATACATTGATGGCCAACGGCAATGGAAACAACAACAACGACAACATGAATGCCACTTTATGAAGAGCCCATATGTTGCATTTGGTTCTGGCGAAAGGTCGTATGTGTGTAACGGAAAGACAATAAAAATGAAAGGCTTGCTGTCATTCCTATGCAAATCACTGCAGTCAAACATAAAGCAAATCGTTTGGCATTTGTTTTGATTTGCAATGATTGTTAAAAATGGCAAAACAGACGTGCCCCAGCTTAATTCTCTTAATGCCCCACGTCTTGGTCATTTTGAAATTACTCTACTTTTTAGATAGTCATTCTGCTTAATCAAATACATCAGGGCTAATCAAGGGTAATCAGAAGCAGCTTATCTATTAAGAAGGCCAATTAAAATCTCAAGGAAAAGGCCAACTACAATTTTTGTCTTTATTTTATTATAAAATTTTAATAATTTTTCTCCTAACTAACAACAAATTCTTTTATTTTCGGAATTTCGACAGATCTTGTTCTAATTTATCATATCCTTTATTAAATATATATTATTTTTCATCGAATATTTTAGTATTCTTTGGGAATCAGTCGATTAGTCTTAATTTATCTTTGAAATACTAAGATGCATTTCTCTCTGCTCTTTTAGCTAATTTTTAAATCTTCCAATCGGCCCATCCATCATTTAATGCAAAGAATACAATAGATACATTTCTGTGAAAGCATTTGCAATTGCCTATCAAATTTCCTTTGCTTCCCCCTTTGGCTAGATGAGTAGGTGGAGCCACCATTTTACATGCCAGCCAACCAGCTAAGCGCAAATTTTTAATGAAACGACACGCATGCACAGTGGATTTTACCCACACATATGCATTCGTATATGTACATAAATATATATACAAATATATATGTATGTCCATATAAATATATAGATATATATATGCATATGTATGAGGTGAATATGTAAAGTCACTAGTGGGTTTTCGTACTCACTATTTTTTTTTTTTTTGTCTTTTTTTTATATTTAGAACGCCCCTTTGTGGAATAAGCTAAAGCCCCAAAAACAGAGGACTCAAGAAGGAAAAAAAAGAAGAAGATGTGAATAGCACAAGCCAAAAATAAGTAGAAAAAGACAAGGGAACAAGTAACTGGCACAAAAGTTACGAGCTCGAGAGAGGAGTGTGCAAAAGGCAAAACGGAAATGAAATCACGTACCAGGGGCGTTGTCATTCACAATGAGTGCTGTCGTGCTTTGTAGTTGTTAGTGTTGTTGCAGTTGTTGTTGTCGTTATAGTTGTTGTCAACGGTAGTGCCACCTACAAGGGCAAAGAAGAGTAGATGGCGGCCGTAGAACAGCTGCCATTTTGTCCTCATTGTCCGCCCGTCAGTGTGTACGTCTAATGTCCAATTTCAATTTAGACTGGCTGGCTGTCAGTCGGTCGCCTTACCACAAATGGTAAACAATACCCTACGAAAATCTGTTGCTACATTTTCTTTGCCAGTGCTGCTGGCCTTCAACTCATACAAGTAGCTAAAATGTTAAGAAAAAGTGGTTAAAAAGGATAAAAATAAATTTTAAATTATCAAATCAGTAGAAAGTAAGCATTGACTTCTATATAATCAGATTTCTTCATAAAGGATCAACATGAAATAATTTGAAGATCTGGCAAAGAAAACTTGGAATAAAGGAAATGCTAGCCCCACCAAAAGACTTGTCTCTAGCCAATGGTATTTTCCTTATCAACGCTTGGAGTTTTTAATTCCCAATCAATTCACAATTTCTTGAGATCCGAAACTACCGATATATCAGTTTAGGGCTAGATCTAGCCAGAAAATGGCTAATTTGAAAGCAACGCACACACATAGGTGTCCAGCATTTCACTTAAGTGAGGACAGTAACAAGCACTCACACACACACACACACACACACACACACACACACACACACAGTAAAAATAAGTTTATTTACTTTTAACACGAAATAATAAAGTTTAGAAAAGAAAACGTGCGAATCTGGTCCCCTTGTGCTATGCTGCAGTTTTTTTTTTCTCCTTTGACTTTGACATTTTGGTTAAACTGTACTAGTCTGGTGTGTCAACTGTACCTTGTTTGCTCTTTAACTTTCCGGCTACTTTAAGCCAACAAAACTGACCGCCTAATAAAACAAAAGAGAAAAGATAACATAAACTAAAGAAAAAAACCAAAACGGCTGAGAAAAACTCTGGAAAATTCGTTAAGCTGCGCATTGCAGTGAAACTTTGCTGTTTGCTTGATACTGTTCAACAAAAAAGTTGAAATAACAAAAAAAAAAAAAGTCGGGAGTAAAAAAAAAAACAGGTAGGAAAAATTAGCGCCAACTGAGCTGACGTGACTCGACTGCATTACGAGTCACTTTGGTAGCTCATGTGCCTTTGACAGGCTTAAGTTTGATACAGTCAGGGCGCTCCACCTTTCAAAGGTCCCTTTACTTACCAGAAAACTAAATTATTTAAAATCTTGCAAAAAGGAAAGTATCGCAGAGACAAGTGCGACCAAAGCTTTGTGCAATTAAATGCGTTGCTAGTTCCTTTCCACACACATGTGACCAAGATTCTGAACACACAATACTCCTGTCAGTTACATTCTCATCCAGTACATTCCCGTTGTCGTACTGTAATGATAATAATTATTTTGGCCTGGCCACATATGAGACTCCCTAAAAGGTATGTCAAGTGGTCCGTGCGTGCTGTCTGAGGCTAATTACAATAAATTTAGCTAATTATTGTCTGGCATTGCCAACTCCTTGAGGGTGGTTGGTCGAACGGTTGCCAGGCGATTGGGGGTCTCTGCAAACTTTAAGTAGCTCTCACAGGCATATGAGAAAGTTTTTGTTTTTGTGGTTGTGTAAGTGGCATCGATATGGCCACATCCCTGGTCTTGGAGCAGCAGGCAGACGACTCGACATTGAAGTTCCTTCTTCTTTTTTTTTTCTTTCTTTTTTGGCTAATTGTCTTGTAAATTATGATAAGAAACTTTCACTTTTCGGGCGCCAATAAAGATTGCTAAGAGGGTCAATTGGGTGAGACTCAATATGATTTAAAGTTCTGATTTTGGGAAGGCAACAAAAAAAAAATAATAATAAATAAATTGCTTGCCTCAATTGCCTGTCAATCAGAAGCTTATTAGTGGGCTGCGCATTGAGTCTTGAAATATTTTTTAAATATTTTAAAATTAAATTTACTTCTTATTTATTAATTAAAATTTATACAATGAGCTTTTGTCAAGCAACTTGACTAAAATATCTTCTAAATTAGCTTTTTTTAATACTATTTTAAAAGTCAATGACATCTCCCTATATAGAAAAAGTCTTTGTCTAAAAACGATAAGTTGATTCAGAAATTTACCCAAAATAAAATAAGCAACGAATAAATTATGAAGAAAATATAAATTCTAGCAACCAAACAAGCTAATTTTAGAATAATTTAGGCATGCAAAGGCCTTTCGTGTGTGTAAAACGATAATTTTCAAAGTCAAGGGCAAATGCTAATGAGGAAATAGATAAACAATAAATTGTAAATTCATCAATAGACAAAGCATATTCAAACACAATACAACAAATTCAAGTAGCTACGGATATAATGGATCATTTGTATTATGGACATTGTTGAAACATCTGTAAAAATGCATAAATGGTTGCCAACTTTAATGAACTATGTAAACAAATGTTTGTCATTCGTTTGCCATTAACCACAAAATATAATTAAGAGGCCGCATTTGATTATCAGCATAACTAAAACTGGGCCAAGCGTTTGACGCCCCAGCAGCCAATATTTTCGAACAACGGAAGCCAATTTAAAACCTGTTCACCATGCTCATCCACACAGTCCTCATAAAGATGACGATCGGTCGGCCGAGCAGCGCACCAAACCAAGCCAAATCAAATCATTTGATATGCATTTACATAATTTCATACGAGAAAGATAAATCCAACTACCAAAACAGAAATGCAAATCGAAAACATATGTGAAATTGGCAACGACTCTTAAGTTTTTATCATTATTTGCAAAGTTCATTTTCGGTTTGCTAAGAGATTGATTATATTATAAACAAAGAAATAAATTCAAACTAGCCAACTTTTTTATATGCCCATTATGAGCGTCGTCAGAAAAGGTGAGAAATCTTTGGATGACTTCATGACAAAATAAAAATAAATACATATATTTTTTATTTATTTATTTAAGAAATATTGCAAAATTATTACTATTTTTATTTATGCATTTAAGCGAATGATAGCACTAATTTTTATCTAATCTTATATCTTAGCTCATTATTATTTATGCGTTATAAGAAACTAGTTCGTTTGACTCTTTAAATATTGTTGTAGGTCAAAATTTGAACGAAGAATGTTAATTTTGAATCTAAGTCATAAAAACAGTTCGGGCATTATGAAACTGGTTTTCCTTTTAGTTTTAGGTGAGGGTTTTTAACATCATTCATTGTTCTTTTGTATCTCATAAATACATTCATTTATAACGGAGCTTAACTCATTAATCACGTTTTTTTCTTTTTTTCTTCTTTTCAATCTTTTTTTATTTGTCCAGAATGCCAAAACTTTTGTTCACTCACGATGAAAATTGTCAATAATATTCTTATTAGTTTCCGGAATACACCCATTATCTGCCATAAATATTGATATTCTTTCAATATCAAAATTTGAAAATTCATTAGCACATCTTGGCAGATATATTGACGGTAGTTTGTGTCCATAATTTACCTCCAAACTAGATATATGTAGTTTTTGCTCATACTTTATATTCTGTTAGCATAAATTTATCCAAATATTCACACATTTTTAAATCAGAGAGACAAGAAGTCTCCACGTGAGAGATCTTCAAGCTATCAACCAAAATGCACACATCATTCGATTTGGCCAAAGATAAAGACCTAAACAGAGATGCAAACATTAATACACAAAATCAAATATGTTTGCTAAACTAAATATCTTTCCACCTTGGCGCTTCCACAAGCGGCAAATTTTAGCGGCCGGTTTTGAATATTTTTTTCTTGTCTTGTCTTTTTTTTGAAACACGAATTCTTATTAAAAAAACACATCTACTGAATTTGTAAATTTGAGTCAACTCGTGAGTGGTATAAATACAAAAGTCTTGGCTTTCAAACGGCAGACTCGATTTGTTGGTTAGTGGAGTTGAACAACTTGAAGAAGAAATGGTAAGTGACAAAAGTGAAGCATCATGGAAAGACTTTGTGTTCTAAAGGAGATTTTCTTTTACATAGAAAAGCATAATTGTTGCCGTTGCCTTCTTGGCTTGCGCCTTTGCGGATGTGTCCGAATTGTCGGGCTACAACTACCCGGCCCCTGCTCCAGTGCACTATGAAGCCCCAGCACCCGCTCCAGTTTATCATGCTCCGGCACCCGCCCCGGTGTATCATGCACCAGCTCCCGTCTACCAAGCCCCCGCTCCAGTGCACTATGAAGCCCCGGCCCCAGCTCCGGTCTACCAGGCTCCCGCTCCAGTGCACTATGAAGCTCCTGCCCCAGCTCCAGTCTACCAGGCTCCCGCTCCAGTGCACTATGAAGCCCCTGCCCCAGCTCCAGTCTACCAGGCTCCCTGCTCCAGTGCGCTATGAAGCCCCTGCCCCAGCTCCAGTCTACCAGGCTCCCGCTCCAGCCCCAGTCTACCAGGCTCCCGCTCCAGTGCACTATGAAGCTCCTGCCCCAGCTCCAGTCTACCAGGCTCCCGCTCCAGTGCACTATGAAGCCCCTGCCCCAGCTCCAGTCTACCAGGCTCCCGCGCCAGTGCACTATGAGGCTCCTGCCCCAGCCCCAGTCTACCAGGCTCCCGCTCCAGTGCACTATGAAGCTCCTGCCCCAGCTCCAGTCTACCATGCTCCTGCTCCAGCTCCCGTCTATCAGCCACAGCCTGTCCTGGAACAGATCGAGCAGCCTGCTCAGGATGGCTACCACTACAAGACTGTGCGCCGTCGTGTCTACCGTCGTCGCTACCGTGCTTAAAAATCTTCATTCTCGACTTCATTGCGTTCCACTAGCAATATTTCTCTCAACATGAAACAAATAAAATTCTCCTTTTACTTTTTGTTGTTAAAAACGGAAACTTTATTCTCGTCCTGTTCTGATTGTGCACTTCAAATTGTTTTCCAATCATTGCAAATCACATGAACCGCCAAACTTACAAAACAAAAAACTTCCCTGCACTCAATCAGCAAACGTAGCTGCCACAATTCCCCAGGCAACCTGGCCAACTCCAACGATCCCAACCCCTATCAGCCTCCATGGAAGGCTCAGCCTGACAAGTTTATTTGACTCTTAAAGTCGTCGATTTGAGTGTGGAAAATTTATGAAACCTAAATGCATACGTACTTGAGAAACCAAGTTGATTCGGAATATCGATAGAAAGACTCTAAAGATATCATCAGTCGAGAGAGGCCAGCCAAAGAATTGCAGCCCAGACTTCCCCAAAGGAGATGTCGGCTTCCATCTACTCTCAAATTTCCACTCTTAGACTGCTGGACACCGTTCGCCTTTCGGCATCGGCATGCACTCACATTTATCACGAAATTTATGGGCTGGAATGAGCTTTGATGATGTGGAAATTTTTCTCGTTAGATTCAAAAGTTTGCTTTTCTCTTGTTGCTCCGACCCGACCCGACCCACCCCAATCCTATACCCAATCAGTGATGGACAGTGCAAGTCCTCCAAGTCTGCTGACCACGAACCAGAACCACTTGTGGCAGCAATTCCACTAACAAGTTCAAGAAAATTAATAAGAAATTGCCATTGCCGAGACATTCAAGACGATTCAAACTCAAAGTCCTTTGGGTTTTACGATTTGATTAGGCAAATATCTGGGTAATACCAACGACTGCACCACAATAACCGCACCTTTGTAAACATTCTGCTCTCTGGTAAGCATGCTAATTAAAAATTGCCAAATTAATTGCGTAATTAAAACAAATATGTATTGTGTTTATTTCTCTTTTTTTTCAAAATTTTATTTGTCTACCGATCAAATGACCGCAACGAGTAGCCACAACCACAGCCACGGGACGGCTTATTTTGTTAATTACATTTCGGTCAAATATTGGCAGTTCAATTAAATGAATTAAAACACATCAACTTTGATGCGGATACTGTGGGCGGAGGACAAAAAAAAAATAAAGAGAGCTTTATATTTCTGACAGGCAATTAAATTTCATAGACGATTGAACTGGACCACACTAATCAGTTGGGATTGCTTCTGGTTGACAGACTATAGGGATTAAAGTAGAAAATGATTGCCTTTTACTATGCAAATAACTGAGCACTAAAAATTATACAAAAATAAATGTATTTATCATGGACTTTCTATGCCTTTGGGATTGCCTTTTGGACGATTCGAAAAATAGTCCGAAAATAAATAAGCACATTTAAGAGTATTCAAGATTTAAATTTGTGAACTCTTTTCATTTTGCTCTGATTGACCCATCTCCTTTCTCAGTTTCAGAACTATGATGATAAGACCTTATATACGATCTTCTTTAGTACATATATTGAAGACAGCCGGATCAGGTCGCTATATCATATAAATCTAAGTCGGTCTAAGGAATATCGAAACTATTTATTACCTGATTATATTTATACTTGGAATTTGTGTGGCTTGGTTCTCGTATGCACCAATATCAGTCGGATCGGACCACTATATACTATATCTCTTTTAGAAATATGTGCGGCTTTAACGGATAAATCATATTCATAGGATTCATGCCAGTAACAAACTCTGAGAAAGGTTTCGACACACCGAAAATTACATTTTTATTTCTTTATTTACTAAATTATGATTTTTACTGGGTGAAAGACGATTCCGATTTGCCTTGGAAAAATTAACTATCAAACCCAAACCTTATATTTTCACAAGACATCTGATTAAGAAGACTTTGAAAATCTGAATTTTTGTATACAAATAATATCTGACTTATTTAAGCTTGTTGACTTTGCCCAATTTTTGATAACTTAACTAATCACCTAACGATTAACTGAGGGCTCAACTAACATTATCTGGTGCAATCAGTCGACTGCCACGATTATAAACGCAATTTGATGGCTGACTGCACTCGAGAACTATAGGATAACACAGTAAATAAAAAAGGGAGCGGTATGCGACAAGCAGCCCCAAACAATTGACAGTTGGTTGCATTTTCAACCGCACTTAATTAGCAGTTAATGATGCTGATTAACACTCATTATGGCACATTGAATGCGGCATGGATTGTCAGCCACCAGCACTAACACAAGCTTCGAACAGACAACACCTGGTGTCTGTCCTGTGTATGTGTGTGTGTGTATCTGTGAGATATGTGTAATCAATGCTTTAGGCGCGACAAGCAAATGCGAGTTGATAATGCGCCGTGGATTACAAAATAATAACGACAGCCAAAAAGTATGCAAGGAAAATAAACAAACTCGCTATTGGGTAAAAAAGTGAAAATGCTGGGCATAAAACTGAATGTTCCGTGAAAAATACAATTCAACGCTTCACACATACACTCTCGAATACACACACACACACACACACACAGAAAGCAAAATTGACAGTATCAATGTAATTATATCGGTAGCGATGGCTCTCCGGTTACGTGATGGCGTTGGGCCGGGTCTGTCCTAGGGTTTGGGGCCGTGGGTTTGCTACCTCGAAAATATGCAATGTTGACTGCCTTCATTTATTTTTACTGCATATTGATGGTGGTGCAAAAGTAAGAGAAAGCAAGAGAGAGAGAGAGAGAGAGGGAAGAAAGGGGGGAGGCCTAGACCAGGGGATTGTGTGAAAATAATTGTTGTCGCCTGATCGGGTAGGCCGGCAACTCTGCCCATGTCCTTGGTCAGGCACCTGCAAAACGCCAGTTGCACTTCATTTGAGGCATTAATTTGTCGCGCGTTGATTTATCTCGACCAAAATGAAAATGCAAAATGAAATACAAAAACAACAATAACAATAATGGTGGCAGCAACAACAAAAGCAAAAGCTGAAGCAGAAGCAACTGAATAAAAATTGTCCAACCAGTTTGACCGGGCATCTGAATTTATGATCTGGGCGGAGGTTTTTCACTGCCCGATGTCACAGGCGGTGCATTAAAAATGTTAAAATCGATTGTTAAGTATTGTCAGCTGTTGAATTTGTTCATGTCAAAATATTGTAATCCATTTCGAGTTCAACTTGGGGCTCAAACATGTTTAATTTCGTAAAATTTATTTTCAAATTTTTCTTCTACCTTTAAAAAAAAATAAACTCTTTCATTTTTGAGTATATATTAAATTATTTTCTATTTATCAAATTGAAAATATTTGAATATATAATTCATCAAATTCGTGTTAAATGTGTCAAAAAATTTTAAACAAAAATATCGGTATCACACCCTTCAAAATATTTGTGACCTCCATCCAGAAATTTGCGAAAATATTTATTTTCATATTTGCACGTTTTCAAACTATAACCAAATAAACTCTGGTGTAATAAATCATAAATCACTTATGCAAAAGGCTATGAAAAAATATCAACAATAACTTCAACATATTTGCAAAATACTTTATTCATTGTTTCCTTTTTTTTTATTTATTTTAATAAAAATGGATTGCAAATTGGCAAATAACTGGAGGGATAAGTGAGTTTGTTTTGCAAGTGCCAAAAGAATTAAATTCAAAAAATGGCGACACACTCAGAAAACAAAATGACGCCCGAAAGTCTCGAACAGTTTTGTTTCAGGGCAATTTCGTTTCAGATTTTCAGGCCAAAAAAGAAAAAAAAACTAGAGAAGACAAACTCGTTTATTAGCAATTTCTGTAATTAAAACTACCGATGACAAATATGTCCTTCACAAAGCTCAAAGCTGGTTGTTTTTGCTGCTCTTTGGCTTTGTTGTGATGGAGGAATGAAGGAAGTTGTGCCTCATGTGTTCAGCCCCGATGAGATTTTTTTCCGAATTTTGTTTTCCGCAGACATTTGTTGGCTGCTGGTGGCGTCAGCCCTGACGGCGTCATTTTCAACTTGTGACCCGGCCAAAAGCGTGGGACGCTTTTGCGTATCGACAACACACGCACACCAACCAGCCATCATCTAAGTATCATTAGACACCAAGAGAAACAAAAGCCACCCGAAAAAAAAAATATTTATATATATATGCCCAAGTCAAGACAAACTTTGACAATGATTTTTGTTTTTTTTTTTTTTTTTGTTTGGCCATTTAGGCAGTTGACTGGCTAATACTTGTATTGGTAAGTTAAATTAGTTGGGCTAGCAAATAAATATGTATTCGTGTTTATTTTCTTATTTCGAATATGTAAATTATATTTAAATTGAAGCAATAATATTCATGGTAAAAATAAAAAAAAAATAAAAATCCCAACGTTATCTTCGGGGTGCCGAAGATTACGAACTCTTTTTGCGGTTGTCTTTGCCGTAAATCACATGAAGGTCAGTTAATAGGGCCGATTTAGGTTTGTATAGCAGCTATATGATATAGTAGTCCGATCCGGCCGGTTCCGACAAACATACCAAGTATACCAAGTTTCATCAAAATAGCTTTAAAGCTGAGAGACTAATTTGTATAGAAACAGACGGACAGACGGACAGACGGACAGACGGACCGACGGACATGGCTATATCGACTCCTTTAATGATTCTAAGTATTCTAGAGGTAACTTTTGGGGGTCTACGATGTGTGGTTCTGTGCATTACAAACATCAAAGCAAATTGAATATACTTTTTTTGTGCGAAAAGAGTATAAAAACATCAAAGAGTGTCTTCTACCAACCATACGAGCCAAGTCGGTACAACTCGGTTAAGTAGCTTAAATTCAAAATTGAATAACCTTGTAAGATTAATTTCACAGTTCTATTTCAATGTATTCTCAAGAATAGAACAGGTTCTGGACTAAACCGTCTAGAGAAAACGACTGGACTTTCGGATCCCTTGGCTAATTAATCAATACCCCCAATAGTATAAGCCTACAACTATATTCGCCGGTTAGTCGGACCATCTGGTCTTATCATGTTGGAGCGATGAATTTCTGGTTTTGTTTGTGGCTGGGACCGCACATTTTAATTGCCCATAATTTCCGCACTTCTTTCTGAATTATTTTGAATAATTTTTAAAGTCTTTTGTAGTGTGTCAATGTTGATCGAGTCTACAGCGATTTTTCATATAAATACGCCTAGACCGGCCAGATTGTGACATATCAACAGCCTACAAGCTCCACATAACATCACCCTTAAAATGGTTAGCAGACGCTCCGGATTTGGGTGTATTCTCACTAGGATTACCGGGACTAATTTTTGATTTTTACAGAAACTTCTTGTTGTTGCCTTCGCCGTCTTGGCCTGTGCCTATGCCGATGTCTCTCATCTGGCTTCATCGGGCTACAATTACGAGCAGCCCGCAGAGCACCACCACCACCATCACCACCATGAGCACGTCAGCATTCCTGCCCCAGCTCCAGCTCCAGCGCCAGTGAACCAATACATTCCACCAGCTGCTCCGGCTCCGGCTCCAGTCAAGATTGCTCTGCCAGCTCCAGCTCCTCAGCCCATCTCGATCCCAGCTCCAGCTCCTCAGCCCATCTCTATCCCAGCTCCAGCTCCCCAGCCCATCTCACTGCCAGCTCCAGCTCCCCAGCCCATCTCTCTGCCAGCTCCAACTAACCAATATATCCCACCCGTAGCCCCAGCTCCCCAGCCCATCTCCATTCCTGCTCCTGCTCCTGCCCCACAGCCCATCTCCATTCCTGCTCCTGCCCCACAACCCATCTCCCTGCCACAGCCCGTTGCGCCCGTGCCAGTGGCTCCAATCAACCAATACATTCCACCTGTATCTCCAGCTCCAGCTCCAGTTGCTCCCATTGCTCCGGCTCCACAGCCCCACTCCGTTTTGGAGGAAATCGAACCTGTGTCTGCCGATGGCTACCGTTACAAGACCATCCGCCGTCGTGTGATCCGTCGCCGTTACTAGGCTCCGATCTTTGTAGTTTGGCAATAACTTGAAGTACAAATACGAATAAATAAATCAACTAAATTTTTTTTTAAAAACATTTATGAGTTTTATTAATTCAATCTGAGAAGCAGATGAACTTTAAAAATCCGACCTTGGACTGCTTACCTAAATAACTCAATGCCCTGATTCTCTTATATTCATACAAATATAGATGTATTTTTGGATGAATAAGAATTTGAAAATATTCAAACAAAACGATTAGCAAAACTGTCCAATTAGCTAAAGATTCTCATAATTTTACAAACATAAAAAATATCGTATAGACTATAATTTTTTTTATGATTTTCTTAGGCATAAAAAAAGCTTTTGAATATTAAATAGCTACGAATCAATTCAATTCCGCAAATAGTTTTGAATAAGTAAATTCTTCTAAAAACAAATGGTATGCTGTTCCTATCCAGAATAAATAGTGTATAAATAGATTCCTTCGTCTTTTCTCATCGTAAACTCTCGTGTCCAGTTTAATAAAGATTTTATATACTTTTCAATGTCGTTTTTTGGAGTGATAAAGTTGATTTGACCTTAGATATGAATCATTGGCTTCTGAAATAGAAAAACATATATTTTAATTTATTTATAAATTCCGTCAATGCTCTGCAATGTTTTCCAAATTAAAAATTATATTAATTTATCTGACACAAGTATTTTAGCAACTTATAGTTTTTTTTTTTTTTTTTGGTATTAAAAAATCAATTTTGTTTCCAAGTGAGCAAATTCGAATACAATACAATTAATTAATCTGCTTTTAAATTAATGCAGACCAACAGATTTGGTATTTTTCTTTATTTTGTGTCTACGAATTGATGAGTAATCTATGGTTTATTTATTGTCATTCTTTAATCCATTAGGTGTTGCTATCGTACCTAATTAAAACAATATATATTTTATTTTATTATTATTATTTTTATTTTTTTGTTTCTTGTTTCAATACTTAAAGTGTCAAATGCTTTTAGCTATATTTTTCATAATTTTATATTTAGTTTTGCATTAATAAATAATATTTTTAATCACGGAACTCTAGCTAAGCTTTTAGAGCTTTGCCATAATTTGCAAATACCAAACTAAAATTTCTAAATAAAAAATAAAACAAAAAACTATTTGATAAGCCACGTGGCTAGGCAATAAGTTTTATAATTAAATATCGAGTTTTCGAAAGAGACACTAAAACAAAAATAAGTAAAAATAAAATTCTTGGCAAAAATCAAACTAATCACTAAGATCCGATGCCGTAGGCTCGAAGTGAGATATAAAATTAGGCAAGTAAATAGCAAAAACAACAAAAACATCAAATTAGCATTGAGAACCAAAAACCTAAAGACTAATAAATAAAAAATAAAAATAAAGCTTTAACCTACGACACAAAAATGCCCACACAAAGCAAAATTTGAAAAATAACTTCAAAATTAGATAAGTCCAATTTTGAGTAAAAAGAAAATGAAAACAACAACAAAATTTTAAAACTAATAGCAAGTGACCCATGAACATTAATCAAGCTTAAATTCGCCAATAGCTAAGAAAAAAAGTGTTACCCCAAAATTAACGAAGTTGGAATACATTTTTTAATTAGGGAAAATATCAAAAAAAAAAATATATCTTTGAATTACCTGATGAGTCTAGGAACGAATTATTTTTAGAAGCTACAAATTTATAAGTGTTTTTAATATTTTCAAGCTTTGTTTCAAAAATCGAACAGAATAAGCGGAAAAAAGCTACAAAGACAAAATAGTGTCTTTAATTTAAATCTGAATGAAATAAAGAAGTTTGCAGCACTACTGGAAGCCCGAACAAAATTGATTTTCTTTGTTTTATTTTGTTTCGTTTTAGTTTTTGTTTTGGTTTGCTTTTGTTTTTTGATTTGAACAGTTGCTTATTTATTGTATTTATTGTTGTTTGAACCCGTCGAACGGCTCGACATTGGTTTTCGATGGCTGCATTTGGCCCATGGCACATTGTGTGCGGATCGAGGAAGGCGCTTCAAGTGAATCTTCGACTGCGATTTGACCCCACGCTTTGGCTCTGGCTGTGGGCTTTGAGTGGTTGAGCTTTTTGAGCTATAAAAGACTGCGCAAGTGCAGAGTTCAGCACACATCTTGTGACTTCTCATCTGAGCATCATCAAGACAAGCAATTTCAACTAAAATGGTGGGTTACCAACACATTCAGCACACTAAGGACTATCGAGACTTAAATATGGAATTGTTCTGATTTTTCTTGTTTAGAAACTTTTATTTGTGGCCATTGCATTTGTGGCCTGCGTCTACGCCGATGTCTCCGAACTGGGAGGAGATGGCTACAATTATCCAGCGCCGGTAGCACCAAAGAAGACTTATATTCCTCCTCCACCACCGCCACCACCGCCGCCACCACCGGCCCCAAAGAACACCTATATTCCTCCTCCACCTCCACCACCGCCGCCACCACCACCGGCTCCTAAGAACACCTATATTCCTCCTCCGCCACCACCACCACCACCGGCTCCAAAGAACAACTATATTCCTCCTCCTCCACCACCACCACCACCGGCACCCAAGAACAACTACATTCCTCCTCCACCTCCACCACCACCACCAGCACCAATCCAGGCTGACGAAGGCTACAACTACAGCCCACCTGCTCCTCCCGCACCCGCCTACATCCCTCCAGCCCCCCAGGCCAGCGCTCCCTTGGAAGCCATCGAACAGCCCGCTCAGGATGGCTACCGTTACAAGACTGTGCGTCGTCGTGTGTTCCGCCACCGTGCCTAAGGACCAGCCAAAAAGGATATTTTTGTGATAGAAAAAACCTGGAGGTGCTAGTGTTTTGTTAAAGAATCTGACTTTGTTAAAGCAAATAATAAAAAATAAAAATTGTACATTTTAATTGAATAATTCACTTTGTATTTGATTTATATTCATAAGTTTTACAAAGCTTTAAAATAATCAGTGCAACCTGGATTCAAGGAATTTATGAGATTATTCCAAAGATTTTTTTTTTTTTCAATTTTATTAAACATTTAAAACTAAAGCAATTCTTGAGCAAACCCAACCTTCTTATGGATCTGCAATAAAAGTTTAACAATGTAAAAAAGTTCGTATACAACTTTGCAAAGATATTCTCGGAATTCCATAAATAATTTGAAGGATCTTCTCTTTCAAAACGATATAAATCTTATATCGATGCAAATAATGATCCTAAGAAGTAAATGAATGAAATGAAATGAATATATATTCTGATATTTTGAAAAACAATTAGAACAATTAGAATAAAATCTAAGATTTAGAAAACTTGACTTGAAATATTGCTTTAATATGAGTCACGGCTGAGAGGTATATATAAATATTTCTATGATTGGCTTACCCAAGAATCTTTTGAGATAAGTTTTCGTTTGTTTATTCTTCATATGTGACCTGGCTCAATCCATATAGTATTTTATATCCACCCATAAGTCCAGTCAAATAAATAAATATGAAGAAATATTTGTACAAAGTACACCAAGTCATTTATAAAATGTTTAACAATTGCAACATATTTTGCAGAGATGATGAAAAAATTTATTGACTTTATCCATTAGGAAAACAATTACACGAGTTCTAGAAATGACCATTCGACTTGGAAATCGACTCAGACATCTCCTACTGGGCACTCACTACTCTCCTAACAAGGACTGAAGAAATATATATATAAAAATGGATGAGCTAATGGTGAGGAAGGGGGCAATGCGAATCAGGCTGAGAGTAGTGAGTAGCTGTCGCCACAAGTTGCACAGTTCATTGTCCTTAAATTACAGTTATGCCCGGTTCAGTTGGCTGCCTTCGAGGGAGTCGGAAAAGTCTAAAGAAAAAATATTTTCTTATTATTTTGCCACAGAATATGCGACGCGTTTGGCTGTGGTGATTCTAGCAGAGCTGCTCCTGCTGCAACACAAATCCAATTACCTTCAAAATAATAAACTTATGTACATACCAAAAGCAAAATCTACAGACCCGGCAGAGGGTCACACATATCCGCCACCTCGGTCCCAGCGCCCCCGGCCCAACACTATTCAGCAGCGTAGCCAAGAAGACCGTTTCCTTTATCAACTGTTGATAGACTCCATGGGGAATTTTCGTATGTCACGATGTCGCCGACTCTGTCTGCGTATGCGTTGCAAAGACGCCACCATTGCCAATCGCCAGCGTCTTCGTCTTTGTGCCTGTCTCCACCCATCTTCCCTTCCATGGCCATGGCTTTTGCTATTGCGATTGCTATTGCTATTGCCATTGACATCGCCCACTGCCGGCCGTGGCATTTGTTTTTCTTTAGCCAGTCTGACTGCGTCTTTGGTTTCTTTCGCAGGTCTTGGACAGGGAAGCTGTTGCTGGCGCTCTCTCATTTCCACAGCTTGTTTGCTGCTCATTATTCGCTGGCGCAAAATGCTTGAGCTAAAATAATTTTGCCACTTGCATGTCATCAGCATAAAGTGAGTGAAAAATATGTGACCACCGCCGCCGGCATTGCCATAGCCGGCAAAAAGCGAGCTCGTTTCGGAGTAAAGTCAACAGCAATTGGCTAAATGACTTGTAAGGGTTTTGTCAGGCCAGACTACGTCATGGCGAACAGGTCCAGACATGACCATATCCTGTCCGTTCAGACAATCTACCAGCCAGCTGTTGGAAACGGTTTATTGAATTCGCATATTTTCCCATTTTGTTTGTCCTTTGTTTAAAACAAAAAAAAAAAAAAGAGAGAGAAAGAATGAAAGGAAAATGGAGAACAACAATTCTTTTGCCACAAAACAAAACGCTTCTCACACTTTTCCCCCCCTTACTATTTGATTTTATAATAGAAGATTTGTTTGCTTTTCAAGATGCCAATTCTCTTTTTTTCCTCAACCCTTCTGGTCTTCTTGTTTCGTGCATACTCATTGAATGTTTAAGCAATTTTGAAGCTTAAAGTGCTCGTCTGCATGTCGGTTTTGACCTTTTTTTTTTTGTCTACTTCCTCTTGACATGTGTTTGGCCTTGAGCAATTTGTGCGGTCATATAAAGCCATATTGAAAGAGTTGATTGGAACACATAGATAGCAATTGAGAGAGTCTTTTAAGCAAGGCAAATTTATGTTATATTTCGAAAAAATATCAATTGAAAATTCGAGAGTAAAGTCATGTAAATATTTTTACGACTAGATAAATATTCAAAACCTTTAAGGTTTAACGATTTCCGACTCTTGACTGTTGAAAATTTGTGGTCCTCCTCTTTTTTCAACTAATTTAAATATTGCAGTTTGAAACAGCTTGGAGTCCTAGTATTTCGTTAGTCTGATTGGTATCGATATGAATTACTTAGAAGGCAATTATGATTAATTGATATTAAGATTGAATATTCTATATCCCAATGATTCCCACAACCAAATTGTATCATATAGTTATTTTAAACATTAAAATTTATCGAAATTGTTCAATAAACCTGGATAGTATTCTGAAAACCTTTTTGGGCTTAAATTCGAATCAAACTTGGTACACATATGTATCCCTATATAAAATTGCTATAGATCAGGTTTAAATAATAAATAAATCACAGATATGCCTCAAATCCATTATAGAGGTCCAAACCAGATAATTCCGACATGTTCGATAAAGGCACAATTGATTTATATTATATATTTTGTATAGCAAAGTGATTCTTTAAAATATATATAGCAATCAGTGTAATCCACAGAAAATTAATATCCTCCCTTGCACCCTTTAAAAAAGTTTACGAAAAATCCACTGAAACTGTATTGCTTCCAAAAATGATTCAGTGTAGGCAACATTTCAGGAAACATATATTACTCTTTATCTGTAACCAGTTTTTTTCCAAATAATATGATATTTTTATGAAATATAGAGAATTGATTTTCAGTTCTTTAAAAATTCTTTATTCTCAAAGGAATCAACGATAACAGAAACAGAATTCAGGAAGTATTCTAGGCGCGGTGACGGAAGACACGACGGCGCACAGTCTTATAACGGTAGCCATCCTGAGCAGGCTGCTCGATTTCCTCAATGATGGGCTCAGGCTCGCTGGCCACAGGTGCTGGTGGGATGTACTCAGATGCTGGTGGTGCTGGGGGGGAGCTGGTGGAATGTAGGTCTGTTCAGGAGCTGGTGCCGGTGCTGGAGGAATGTAGGTCTCGACGGGAGCGGCTGGTGCCGGGGCGGGATAATTGTAGCCATCGGCTCCGGCCAATTCAGAGACATCGGCACAAACGCAGGCCACCAGGGCAACGGCAATCAAAAGGAATTTCTGCAAAACGAAATCGTTTAAAATACACTGAATCCAAGTCAGTTGGCGGGCTTTGAAATCATCCTACCATGTTGAGAGGTTTTGTTGCTGATTCGATCACAAAACGATTTGTGCTGAGATTGTGGTTATTCGCTCTGGTTTTATACAAAGCTGCCACAGATTGAGCTCTTTGGGCCTAATGGATGGCCAATGGCTACGGAAGCAGCAAATGACTTTGAACTTGATCGCTGAGGCAGCACTGAAAGCTGCCATTCTCAAAAAAAAATTTGTATTAGCTCGTAAATAGCGAAGCATACGTTTTTTCGTTTAATTTGATCGATTTGCTAAAGTCAATGAAGCCACTAGCTTTACACATCTGATGCCTCGTCAACCGGTTTCTATCTATTTTTTTCTTTTTCAGATGCACATCAAGCCATTTGGCCATAATCAATACAAATGGACCATCATAAATATGAAAACAAAATATTTCAGATATCGTGCATTTTTTTTTTCTATTTTTTTGGATTGGTCTATTGTTTAAGTGACCAATTAATTGAGCCGAAAGGTCACTTCAAATACGCTTTGTTTGCTTTGACTTTGTTTTGGCCCTTTTAATTGATTTACTTGTTGATGCTGCAACCTTCACAAAAAACGAACAAATTAATTCATTCGTTTTTTCTTTTTTTCTTTTAATTTTTTTTTTATTATGACGGAATGAACATTATTTTATTCATCTGTCAAGACAAAGAGGAGAGTTCTTTTGGCTACTTGATTAAAATCGAAAAACAAGACGATGAAAAGAGAAAAAAGTTGTTTATTTTTAAATTTCATTTTCTGTCGGAGTGGTTATTTCTCTAGATATATTTTTATTATGGGCCGAACTTCAATTACAACTCGCAACTCTCTGCTGAACTGAACGAAACTTTTCATGTAAATAATTTGATTTCATATGCACAGTGTAACTGAAATATTTATAAATTATTCCAAAAACGAAATTGCCAAAATTTAAAGCTTCCATAAAATATATTTTTATATATTTCAATTTTAATATTTATTTAGAAAAAATATATAGGATAGGGGAAAAAATAAAATAAAAAAACAAAACAAAACAAAAAACATAAATTTTATAAACTAAAAAAATATTAATTAAAAAAAAATAAAAAATATAAATTAAAAAAATAATATGATGTTTTTCTAGAAATAAAATTAATAAAATAAATAAAATATATAAATATATAGAAAATTTTGTTTTAAATTTTGGTACCAGTGTGCCTACGGCGCTTACCTTGCCGTTTGCCTTTTGATAATATAGCAAATGATTTTCTTTTTTATGTTGATTATTTTTTCGACCAACATCACATCACACCATACCATACACCTGACTCTGGCCGTGTATTTGCTGGGTTAGTCGAGGGATGATAATGTTGTTGTTGCTGTTGTTGTTACCACTTTGCTTATTGTTGTTGGCACTGTTGATTTTGTAGCTTTTGCTTCGTTTCGTTCTTCTGTGCACTTTAGTACATTTTTATTAACTTCGTTTCTTTCTTTCCGTTTCAGATTTTCATTTGCCTGAGCTCATCATATTTTAATGTGGAGGATTTTGGTGGCGTCTTTTGGCTTTTTCTATGTTTCAAATTATTCCTTGGAGATTTGCAGTTCGTGATTTTAGCGGCAGTTTTATTGGTTGGCTACACCGGTTCCTTATGGAAACTCAAGAGCAGCAAGCCAAGTGGATGTGGAGCTGGAGCTGGGCTACAATTGAGGATTTAACTTTTGCCACGTCGCGTCCAAGTTTGAAGTTGATATAAATTCAAAAAAAAAAATAATATATTTTATAAATTTTCTTTTCGGGCTGTCTTGAAAGGCTTTGAGTGAATTTGGTAAATAGAATTTAATTGCCAGTCTGGCATATCAAGTTGATTTTAATTACCGCTTAAGTCGCTGGCGCATTAACTTGGCCTAAGCCGTTTTTAATTTCGCCCATCCTGACATCCACAAATTGAATTAAACCTGCGACACCCGCAAAAGACAATGCAGTGTCAGACAGTCCATCTCCCTCAGTTGCGCTCTCTCTCTCTCTTCTCTCTTTGTCTCCCTCAATCTCTGTGGCTCTGTCCAGCTGTCTAGGGCCTGGTTTATCCTTGATAATTAATTTAGACGCCATTGTCCGGGAGTGCAGGGCACTTCACTTGCCAAGCCAAGCGCTCGGCCAGTCCAAAAATAGTCAACTAAACCAAAACGCCCTTGCCATTTCATATCACGTGCGCGTTTTTAATAAATCGCCAGCATACAAAGTTATCCAAAGCTGCACTCTTCAAAGCAACAAAAACTAAACCAACAAACCTCCGCCGCCACCCTCCTCAGCAACCGACCATACGGATTTTATGGCAAAAAAATGAACCTGAAACTAAACTTGAATGGGGCACCAATGACAACTCACGTCCCTTGTCCAGTGTTTGGCTTAGAAGAGGAAGAATACAGTTCCACTCACACACACACACATGGAACAATAGACAGGTACAAGATGCACACGTAGCACGCATTGCCCATGCCAGTCAAGTTGTCCTCAGCAACTACTGAAATGGCAAAGAAAAAAATCTAAGAAGTGAAAAACATTTGCCGGCATTCCGAAGACGTGATACTTTTTTTTTCTCCAAAACAAAAAATTTCTTACCAAAAATAAGCTTGATTTTAAAAGGGACAGATTATAAATCAAATTAAAACCGACTCCTTAGGGGAAGACGAAACTGGGAAAGGTTGCCCAAAAAGCTAAGCAAAAATGTCCATCCAAAATGGAATTTGAGTAGTGCAAACTATTTGCTTTCATCTTCTAAAAAGAAAACTATCGAAAGTTGAAAAAAAAAAAATGAAGATGGTCATATGTGTGTAAGGTTTTCTTTTCGGTACCCTTACTCAGCGTATAAAATCGGAGCTTACAGGTCACAGCTTAGACTGTAGCAGCGGCCATAATTAAATGTCAAAAATGACGCTACGTGCAGTGAATTTCGAGCAGATATCTTTTCATAGTTTCTCAAGTTCTCCAAAAAAAGAAAACAAATTTTTTCTAGCTTAGAAATAAAGAATTTACCTGCGCCAAAAGTATTTATGGTAAGGCAATCAAAATATCTTCAAACATTCATAGCATATTTTTTGGACGCTCTAGAAATATTGAATAACTGAATGAAAAGAACTATAACATATTTTTAGCTGCATTAATGACGCCATCTAGCGGGCTTAATTTTACAAAATATAAATAGAAATTAATTTATTTCTTCTTGGATGGATCAAAAGTGCTCAGAATTAATAAACTATTAAGAAATATATTAATTAAAAGTCGCCATCTATTGTTGACTTTGGCGAGCATTTTAAATGAAGCTAGGCTATGACCACAACCCTCTTTATTTTCGCTAGCCAAAAATACACTCAAAAAAAATTATAATCTTAAAAACCACATTTAATTTTATTTTAGTTATAATTACTCAAAATTTTTATTTATAACATAAAAATTAATATAGATTATAGCATTGCAAAAAGTGGACGCATAAAAAAGTATCTAATGCAAAATTTGCAACAAAAAGTAATTCGAAATGTAATCTGATTTGAGTCCCCACCACAGGGTATCCACTCGAGTCATTTATAATTCTATAAAAAGTAACAAGAACTATTTAAAGTTTTCTACCCCCAATGCAGGTTTATTGCTATTCTCTGCTATTTCTTGGGTCTTTGCTTTGGAAGGCTACCTTGCTCGTTCGTATGCAGAATATTCACCCTCTCCCTGGAGGCACAACAATGCGTGCTACCTTCCGTCTCTTTCTAAACTTCCAATCAACTCAACTGTTATGAAAAAGTACTTAACGTGCATAAAACTTATGTGCCACGGGACTACATGACGATTTTTTCTTTTTCATTATTTTTCAAAAAGTTTCAACGACATTACCAATTTCTCTTAGAGCCAACTCAACAGCATGAGAGGAGGAGAGCAGGGGGAGTCGGCTTATAAAATATTGCCAATAATATATTGTTAAGAGAAGCACTACCAAAAAGGGCGAGGGGAGGAGGCAGGAGAACAAGTAAATATATTTTGGAAGTGTACATTATGGTCTGGCATCATCATCATTCCATTCAAAATAAACTTCTCATTCGAGCTTTTTTGTTAGAAGTACAACGACGAATTTCTCAATTGAAAAGTTCGTAATGCACTTTGAGCATAAACAAAATTACCCCTCAAAATACTGAGAAAATTACTGTGTTTTACTATTTCTATTGGATGTTTGAAATTTATTTTTTAAAAGGGAACCACTCAGAATTCGTTCTATTCGTGTTACCGAGCGATCATCGAAGTGCAACGCCCCATTAGAGATGCCCGAAGGCACCGCAAAAGGGCATTTGCACAAATCCTCACGCTGCCGAATAAAACGATTCCTCTCATCAACGCGGGTGTGAATGGACTTGCAAATTTTGGTATTACAAGTGAAGACTGACTACAGAAATGATCCTGTGAAGTATAGTCTTAAATTTTTCACTCCACAGCCAGACTACATCTACCCACCCCGCACAAGAACCGTTTGGGAATTCTAAGCAGAAACGAACAAAAACAAACACGCGGCCTCAGCAGCGCCCATTCCATGTGTTAATTTTAACATTATTTGATAATCATTCATTGAAAGTAAGTTCGGTCAGTGCCATATAATTTTGTCTTAATTTTAAAAATTAAATTAAAAAGAATTCAAAAAAGAAATTCACCTTGGCAGCGGTGGGATTCGAACCCACGCCTCCGAGGAGACTGGTGCCTTAAACCAGCGCCTTAGACCGCTCGGCCACGCTACCATGTGTTCGGCCAGCGCCAAATGGCCCATAGAACTAAACGTTCGTTTTCCACCCTTGTGTCGATTAGACACTGCCTCGTGTTTTTGGGAAAATTTCCTAATTCTCTTGTCACAACTAAAACTATTTTGTCAAGTCACTCATTTATTGCTCCTTTTTGAATAGAAATCTCACATCTCTTGAATTTTAATTTGTTCTTGGGCCTCCGTTTCATTGTTTCTGGCAAATTCAATTGAATTTCTAACAGCAATCGGCATTTTCAATTTGAGCCTTGTAATTCCCACGCTTCTCTCTATCTTTTGTTCTTGTTTTGCTGCTTTCTTGGCATTTCAATTTGTTTGTACCAGCAGTTGGCCGGCAATTGTTTGAAATTTAATTTAGTCTACCTTATTCCCCCTCCCCGCTTTCACTTTTTCTAGATGGCCAGCCCACAATTAACTCCATTAGCGATTCACCTGCTGCTCTGGCCAGTTGTACGTGATTTTTTGTATTTTACAAGCGACGCGTCGTCGTTGTCCTCGTCCTCATTCTTGTACTCGTTCTCGTTCTCGTCTGGCATAACAAATGTACAAATTTTTAAATTTGCCGTGTGTTTGTGGAAATGTCGAGCCGACCGAAAGACTTGCAGGGCGAGCGACCAACTTAAATTCTATAGTTTTTCAAAGCCTGGCAAAATATTTTCCCTTCGCTGAACCGAGCTGAGCTGGCATTTTAATGAAACCGCAAATGTTTCCAGGCAGCAACAGAGCCACGACCGACCCCTTTTTTGCTGACTTTGTTTGCGCCGCCGTGGGTAGATTTTTATTGCAATTTTCTAATTTCATTGCGGGTATTTCCATTCCCAGCCTGACTGTCGCCGGGTTTACTTTATGGCCTCCCTCCAACCACCGCTGCCCGCAGTGAGGTGCAGCGCCGGAACAACAACAAAAACAACTAAAATAACAAGAACCGCAACTCTGAGAAATTGTTGTGTGGTTGCATATGAGAAGAAGGGGTCCTGAGCTCCTCTCCGTCCCAGAAACAACCTGAGCAACAAATTCATACACAGACATTGCCACTTCTCCACTTCCACTACCACTTCCATGCCCAGTTCCACTTGTCCTGCATAAATTCGCATTTTCATTTGAATTTTAAACGCATTTCTAAGCTGGCACATGCGGTTTTTGTTATACCAAACAACAGCAACAGCAAAATGCTGACAGTTTTTACAAAAAGAAAAAAAAATAAAAATAAAAATAAATAAATAAAAAAGCAAAGCAAAAATATCCACAAAATGAATATAATAAACATTTTAATGCAGCCGTTGCCGCCTGCGCATCCGCCTGGCCTCATACGTGGAAAACATCATCAACATCAGCTTCTTGCTTGTGGGACAAATTGATTTTGCCGGGATTGAGAATTTTTTGTTTCGAAATGAGCGCATTTATATGCGGGCAACGCAGTGACAGGGAAGCAGCGGCAAATAATGACAAGGTGAAACAGCCAAGGCATGCGTGAGTGAGTGTGTAGGGGAATTGTAAAAAGAAGATTTGAGTGCAAATGCGAAAGAGAGAGATGGAAATAAATTCAGACCAACGAGAGCGTAGGCAAAGAAGTTTACTTGTATGTGCCATTTGGCGCTGGCCGAACACATGGTAGCGTGGCCGAGCGGTCTAAGGCGCTGGTTTAAGGCACCAGTCTCCTCGGAGGCGTGGGTTCGAATCCCACCGCTGCCAAGGTGATTTCTTTTTTGAATTCTTTTTTGAATTCTTTTTTAATTTAATTTTTAAAATTAAGACAAAATTATATGGCACTGACCGAACTTACTTTCAATGAATGATTATCAAATAATGTTAAAATTAACACATGGAATGGCCGCTGCTGAGGCCGCGTGTTTGTTTTTGTTCGTTTCTGCTTAGAATTCCCAAACGGTTCTTGTGCGGGGTGGGTAGATGTAGTCTGGCTGTGGAGTGAAAAATTTAAGACTATACTTCACAGGATCATTTCTGTAGTCAGTCTTCACTTGTAATACCAAAATTTGCAAGTCCATTCACACCCGCGTTGATGAGAGGAATCGTTTTATTCGGCAGCGTGAGGATTTGTGCAAATGCCCTTTTGCGGTGCCATTCGGGCATCTCTAATGGGGCGTTGCACTTCGATGATCGCTCGGTAACACGAATAGAACGAATTCTGAGTGGTTCCCTTTTAAAAAATAAATTTTATAAACTTAAAGAGTAACAACATTTTTGAATGTGGGCTGTATTTGCCTATTGCCAATTTGTTAGGTTTTCAAGGCAGAAAGCGGAATTTAACGATTTGCCGTGTTAAAGTTTGCTCAAGTACTCATTTTACATTTTTGTTCAAGTGGGAACCGGCCGTGTCGTGCTCAAGATTTTTTGGGCTCTCTCATTTTATGAGAAAAACTATGCAAATTGGAAATGCTTTCTAATTGGTGGCACCGTAACTTGTCGTTTTTCTAATTACAAAGCATTTTGAGGGTTTCACAAGAGTTTATTGTAGGCGTGACTTTTGCTTAATTTGTATAAATTTAATTATATATATAAAGAAAGTCTTATTTTAGAATAATTCTAGAGAATTGAATTTATGAAAAATTGCCACCCAATTCGATTTCAATGGGTAGCGTGGCCGAGCGGTCTAAGGCGCTGGTTTAAGGCACCAGTCTCCTCGGAGGCGTGGGTTCGAATCCCACCGCTGCCAGTAAGATTTTTTTTTTCACCATTACATTTTTTTCTCAATTTAATATTGTATACTTTGTGTATGTGCCAGATAAGTACCCACGCATTGGCAATTAGGAAGTCGTTGGGCAGAGAAACGTTGCAAAAATTCGCTTAACTGGCTTTTTCTTCTTTTGCATATGCGTCCTTGGGGTGCTTTTCAAATGCGACACATTCGCATTGACGACTCCAACACGTAGGCCCAAAAATGTATTTAACCAATGCAAAGCAAACGCAAACGCAGAGAACATAAAAATACATTTCAAATGTAGAAAACGACAAACCGCAGCAATAGTCACAAAAGGAAGAAACAAAAAAAAAAAAAATAAGAAAAAGTATTTGAGTATTTGTTGGCAGCATTGTGAAAACATAATCGAAATAGAAAGAAACATGAAGTCAAATAAACATGAAAGCCATTTCCCAGCTTCGTCGGCATTGAGTCAGCTGTCTCAGAAGCCCTGCATGCTCTTAGGCTTTTCGGGAGGTTGGCGTACGTTGAAATGTGCTTAGTAAAAACACTAGAGGAAAGGAGAGGGGCTTGGAGAAGGCCAATCGATGCTGAGATGCTGTAATTGATGTCTTTGCGACATGTTTCCAAGTGTTTACTTTGAAAATTACCCAAAGAAACACATGTGTGTGTGTGTGTGTGTGTGAAAAAGACAGAGGGAGAGAGAGTGTGTATGTGTGTGTGTGTCTTTGGGTAGAGCCTGAGAAATATGTTGAGGAAGTTGGGATGAGTTGGCAAGCAACCCGCCTACTGTTAGTTGACAGACCCGACAGTTACGTGCACTAATGAAATTTTGCTCTACCCCAAATTGAAGCACGTTCCGGGCATCTATTTAATGAGTACTCTTTAAAAGGAAGACCAACATTGCTCTTCTGTTTGCCATCATCATTATCTTCTCGTTGTCATTGCTGTCATTGAAATGCCAAAATATCTCATGTCTGCATAGCGACTCAACTTTTAAATAAATAAAATAGTGGCCATTCGATTTAAACTGACCAAAAAATTTCGAGGGGAAAAAAACGGAAAACATAAAATTTAGCTGGATCGGAACATTTGGAAACATCTCTAATTTGTGTGCCCAAATGGCACTGGCCCCGTGTGTGTGTGTTTGCCACAAAACAAAATGCGATTAAATGCGCGGAAAATTCTCTTGTTACCCGGAATATAACCCGCAATGGCTTAAGGAGGGCCGACCAGACTACGAGTGCAAAGTGGCATTTAGAGCAATGTGAGAATTTCGAAGGGGCAATCTACTTCTTGTTTGCACATGTGTCTTTTGGTGAGGCAGACAACACATGCGGTTAAAATGCCAGCCCCGACTGTCGGTGGGAGCTCATCGTCTAACACTTGCCAACGTCAACTTCGTCATCTCGCCTCTCAAAAGTTAGCAAACTCAGTGAATTGTGCAGCTAAAGAAAAACCAGAAAAGTCAGCAACACACACACACACACACACACACATGCATGCATACATACACAGAAGCCTCGACAAAGGTGCAAAAATGCGTTAAACATAACATGCTAATTCCTGACGCCAGCAGCCTCAATTGGACCAACAGCTTCAATCTTTCATTCCCTCAGGTCTCACATAACCTTAGTCAGTCGGGCAGTCTTCTTGGTTGGGCAGGCGTGCTCTGTTGGGCTTTTTGGTTGAACAGCTTCCGTTAATATGAGCGTTTTGTGAGCCATTCAACGCTGCCGAACTTTTTGCCACACTCCTTTCTGTGTGCATGTGTGTGTGAGCAATGCCACAATGCAAAGTTTTGTGGTTGCAGGCTGGCAACTCTGGGCGTGGCTGGGAATTAAGGTGGAAACTTCCTTATGCTTCCCACCCACTAAGTTATATCCAGCAATTTCCCTTTGCTTTATTTTATTCAAAAGGCACTTTTAAAATATGCTGGAAATACCATTTATGCCCACGATTTATCACCATTGCGGTCCTGCTTAAATGGAAATTTTGCTTGCAAAATAAAAATTAATAAAATAAATCAGAAAACTTGTTCATAAATAAATACTATATATAATTTTTCATTTATTATTCTGCAGCCCTTAAAGTTGCTCATTTTTAAAGCTTTTCTGCTCGAAAGCTAAAAGCATTAAATTCTGAGAACTATTTGCAAAGCTTTTAAAATAGGCACGAGTTTGATAGATCTAATCAATTGTCTCTGCCATGAATACCGACACAAATAATAATAATCGGAATAATCTTTCCAAGCCATTTAAATACAGAACAGCTGTTCGCATGGGTCTTGTCTTGGTGGCTCTGCATGCTGTCTGCTGGATTGGATGGAACGCCACCGAACGGAATAGCAATAAAAACCGAAGTAGTCCAGTTCCCTTTCCACCGCAATGAAAATCATTCGAGGCTCCAGTTATTGCCTAATTGAAGAAGTTCCAGAATCGACTCATTAAATCTTAAGACTAAAAAGTGTGATGTGAAAGAGTTTAAGATATTAAATGTTTTGTGAAAACCTAAGAAAAGCCCCACTACAAAAGCAAACTTCATAATTTATTTTTTTTATCAAAAAACAGCTGTGTGAGAATAAACAACAAATATATGGAATTACAGAGTTCAGATCTCAATATTATAGAAAGCTTTTTTTTTTGTTCTCTTTCGTAAGCTTTCCGAACAGCTGACTTTATTTAAGATCCACAAATCAAAGCTTTCAACAGTCTTATGCATAGCCAAGAATTATATTGAGCTCTCTTTCTTTCATTTTTTTTTTTTTTTTTTTTTTGACCATTGGAATTTAATTATTGTTATTTCATTTAAGCGCAACAAATTTTGATATTCTATTTGATAATAGAAAATATTTTCTATTAATAGAACAAGTACAGTGGTCTTAGATCGGCAATAGCACTTAAAATAATTTTATTTTCTTTTCCAAATTTAATTTTAGCATAACAAATTAATTTTCAATTTTCTTTGGCTAATTATTCATATTGTCTTCATGTTGTAGTCTGGAGCCAGTCCAACAATGAAATGGTACTCGATGGTTTATACAGAATTCCTTTTGTTAATCATAATCGCAGTGTTTTTCATCCAAACAGCGACAGCTAAGAAACGACTTAAGAATGATTCTAAAGGAAAAATTAAGAGTTATTCTTTATTTACCATTCTTCAATGTCCACGAAAAATGACATTAACAGGATCAGGTAAAAAAAAAAGATGTCGCAAAATTGCGAAATAAATAAGTAAATTTAATTAAATATAAATCGAAATAATATACACTTTGTCGTGTTACTTTAGGTTGGGGGGAAATTCGAGGCTCGTAACAAAACTATTCATAGTCCTAAGACAATTCTAATCCCATTCCTAAGCTTGAGTCATGTTTGCAAGAAATATTAAAAACGCAACAATGGTCTGGGACTAGAATAATTTGTGAATTCCAGAATTGTGATCCAATATCATGTGAAATTTTGGTAACAGCCAAAAATGAGAATATAGGATCAACTAGTCCTCCAGAAATATTGACAGGGGTATTCCCAAGCACAGGAACGAGAAAAAGGGATCAACTCGTGGACTTCGTGAAGCAGTTCCCTCATGCTCATTATGGATTAATTGCTCCTGGACACAAAATCGAGTACTTGCAGCAAGTAAAAGTATCTCGAGAGACACATTAAGATCAAATAAAATCCAATTATTTTGACTTCCGGTCTTCCCATGTATTTAATTTAAGTAAAACATCAAATTGTATAAGAGTATATCCAATGACGAAAAGACGTGTCTAAAGCTTTTGTTTTATTACTTGCTCTCGTCTGGCCGGCAGAAAAGCTTACTTATAGAATGAGTCCAATAAAGCCCGGATTTTGTTGTCTGCTTCACTTTGATCAGTTTCGCATTCAGTTTAGACCTGTTGTGTAGGCCCTGTTTGAAAAGTTAATTAATTCGCAATGTCATTGATTTCGAAACTCTGTTTGAAAATACTTATCGTCTTCATGTTGTACATTATCACAAAGGCACCGGATATACGAGCTTCTCCAACATATCAAAGACAACTTAAAGAAGTTCACAGCCCGATTAAATGCAATGAGAATAATACTAAAGAATTTGAAGAACCACCCATACTGCAGGGTGTCTTCGATACGTTGATATTTTGCAAGAATGATTCGGTATCCACTACTGAAAAACAACGTTGTCGAAACAGAGCCTAAAGACAGAAGATAACGTTGTACTATATAATCTGATTATAAATTGTGAAATGTGGAAACGATGTCAATAAAAAACTTACTGCTCTTCAAAACCGATTTTTCAAGTGTTTCTCATAGCTCTCATACCTGGAATAAAGCGAATAAAACGTGGAGAAGACAACGCTATATAGACTTTGATTATATATTACGGCATTATTATATGTATTTACAACACTGATAAGCGTATTATGTACTATAAATATAAGAAAAAATTCACATTTTCCAAAACAGTTATTCAAGCTTTTTTCCAATCAATTTCGCTCAAAATTCTGACGTGCTTTTACAGTATTTTAATTATTTAGTATTTTTGAGTATATTTATTATATAGTATAGCATACTATATATGTTTCCAAATCAGGCACGATGTCGACACCGTCCACCCACGCGCACCGCTCCCCTTGGGCATTTATAATTTGGTCCTATTACCACAGATCTGGATGAAGACAAAACGCAGAGTACAGCCAGCCAAATTAGCAGTTGATATAGAAACTGCATTGTTTTGCTGATCAATTAAACTGTTTCGTAAAAAGTCTCAACTGCAACTAAATATGATAGCGCACTGTCATGGAGTGTCTTATGACTATTTATATCATTTGCTTTTGTTTACTTATAAAGTGTGGAATTGTCCACATGCCCGAAAGCATTACTCATTACTAGAGTCACCATTGACTAATCTTCTGTTTTTGCTTTTACTTATTGGACTTTTGGGGACTTTCAACTATTAAACTATCGCTGCTGGGAATTCAAAAAAAAACATTTTGTTTTTGAATAGGAGAAAAACAAATTGAAATTAGAATCAATTAACCAGCGTATAAATCGATATCCTGACCTGGTACAGTCATATCAAAGGTACAGTCATATCAAAGCTAAATAGCAAAATTAAAAACTTTTCACGCAAATGTGGCAAGTATTGTGTTACTGTTGTAATTGTACTACGAATTAGCTGGTCGTTGTCAAGAAGTAGGTACAGGGTATCTCAAGCTTGGCCTCATCTGAGTTTATTTTCAACACTAAATACATCAGGCTATGAGATATGGAAATGAATTGATCATTTTTTAATGTGTATGTTTTTTATTTTATTGGCCATTCTTGATTACATTTTATTTTGTATAAATATGTAAAATTTTATAGAATTTACATTTTAGTCTTTCTTGGAATTGTTTTCGGATATGGGATAAATTAGCAATATTCTCAAGCATCTGCGCGGCATCTCTGGCCCATTCGGACCGATCCATCACTGCAAACTGGAGACGTTTGGAAAAGTCCTCTTTCGTCGACTGATAATTCTGTTATATTCTCGGTATCTGATTTTGGATCGTGAGTTTTCTTTTGATCTGAATTGTCAGATTTTAATTTTGGATCTAAGAAATCGTTCGTCTTGAAAATATTGGATAAATCGATTGGATTGTTTTTATTGTTATCCTGTGCATTTTGATTATTTTTTTCTTTGCCCTCTTCCTTTTGTTCGGTTCGAGGTTGGAAAAAATCAGATTGTCCACTGCCAGGTTGCTGAAATCCGAATACGGTTCGTTCTTCGCCACTTTTGGTTTGGGGCTTTTGATCTCCTTCGCTGCGGGTACCAAAGTTTAATGGATTTTGTTCAGCTGGAGGAGACTGGAAAGGACCTCCACCTTGACTTGGCTGTTGAAAATTGAATTCCTTTAGATTTTGATCATCAGGATTGGAGCGTTGATTTGGCGGAGACTGAAATTTAGGTCCTTGAGTTCCAGCTGATTCCGGCCTGCCGAACTCTTGAGGCTGCCTTGTCTGATCTGGATGTGGCTGAAATGGATTGCCGCCTTCGCTTGATTGTTGGAAATTGGGATCCTGAGGTCTTATTGGCCCTGGATTCATTCCATGACCTCTTAATCCAGGGGGGACACCGAAACCAGGCTGTTGCCCCACTGGATAAGGTTGAAAAGAACCCATTTGGCCTGGATATCCCAGAAAGGATGGGTTTCCTTGATTCGGCTGTTGAAAATTAATCTGGGGATTCATTCCGCCCGGGTTTCGTCCTTGAGGTTCCTGTGGCTGGAATCTTTCTCCAAGATCACTTCTGGTATTTTGAAAGCCCCAATTCGGACCGTTGGGTATTTGCCCAACACCACCTCTGCCGGGCTGAGTCTGAAAGCGATGACCACCATTAAACCCCATTGGCATTTGACCTGGGGCTACCGGAAAGTTACTATCATAATTTTGGCCACTAAATGGATACTGTCCATTATTTGGTGTTGGATAATGCCTTTGTAATCAATGAAATGTATTGTTAAAATAATCAATTTTCACATTGAATTTTACTTACCGATGATGCTGCCCATGGTGCCCAAAATGACCGTGCTGAGGCTTACTCTGACTGAGCTGTGGATTTTGGATTACTATCAGCATCATTGCTGATAAGAATATATGTTTTAAGTACATCTTCCCGAATAATTTTAAGTCAGTACTGCACTTGTTGCGAGTTGATTTAAAACTGGCTTGAGCCAAATTTATTCCAGTCTGACTGAGAGACAATGATGCTTTCAGCTGAATCAGCTGATAAAGCTGATTAAAATATACAAGCTGAACTCTTATAAATAATTGTTAAAAAAATATATATATTTGAATTTAGCTAAAAGAAACTGCGAGGCGCAGATTACATTATTTTCCTCCGTGCTAGCTTGACTTTGTCTGATTCTATATAGGGAATAGCGTGACTTTAGGTTTATAGTATAGGACTGGGAATTTCCGATTAGTTTTACTCAAAGTAGTACGCTACCAAAGGGTCTTTTAATATTGCTGAAAGCAACAAAAGTAGTATTTTTATTGCTTATATTATTTTCGACCTACCTTATACTGTTTATGCTTAAGCATGCCGGCAATCATTTACTATATTCCCCGGGGAGAGCTTTCTTCACAGAAAGAGAGCTTCGTAAAAACCCAGTGGGATGCGTGAAAGGGTTTTCGACATCTCCTTCTGGGTGTTACATACATGCACAGCTTTCCAGTATACCCTTCCCTTCGGAGACAAGGTATTAAGAGTAAAGTTGAATTTCCGTTATATTAAGACAGACTGATGGGACTATTCGTAAAAAGGTTTAATCTGATTGATTTGCGCAGTTAGGAAAAGAATCAATATTGCTGATAACAACAGTACGTCTCCCTCGACTATTTAGGTTTCCCTGTGGAGACTGGAGCCGACTTCTTTAATTCTTTAATCTTTTCAGCTGAGCCCCTGATAAGTTTTTGGAAACATATGTAAAGCCCAGCCTTATTAACGTTTACTTTCTATTTATTACTTATTCACATATGATTTTAATTTTTTTGTTAAATGAAAATTATTTTTATTTACTTCTGAATAACTTAAGTACCTTTCGTTCGATTAAAATCACTCCATTGTTTTAAACTCTTACAGAATATGGTTTCTATATTTTTATAGTCGTGACGAATTACCTAAGTTTGTCTTATTATAGACAAATGATAAATGATTGTACAGGGGATTTTTCACTTTTGTTTCTACTCCAATAGAATTCACTAATTGCATAACTGATTTCGGTTATTCTATATAATTAAATAAATAATAATGTATTTCTGGGAAGAAAACACTCTACGACTAAATATCACTTTACAAACATGTATATCATCTTATTTATATTATCTATTAAGTTTGCAGTAGATCATATTTCACGCTTTTTGGCGGCAACGTCCCGCTCTCAGTACATAACCAGGCTGACAAATTGGCAATGTATCTAAGGCGATTCGATTATCAATAAATGGTAGTTCAGTAGTTGTTTTTGCTTTTGTCATTGTTGTATTTTCCAAACCCAATTTTGGAATGACCATCGATGAAGAATTATTCTTCAAAGTTTCCAAAATATCGGTGGTATTCTTAACCGGCTTTTTTGGATGAGTGCAGTTGTTGTTCCGATTGTAGATGGGCTTAGTGTGATTGTAGTCATAGTCGAATCCATCGTCTTCATCTTTTGGAAACACTATGCTGTCATCTTTTGAGCTGTTATTCAGATGTGCTTCTGTATTAAAAGTACACCAGCCCAAGGCCAAAAGACACAGAAGCCCAAGGGACAAACAATTCATTTTACTCCGATAAATTTGTATATATACTGTTTTTTTTTAATCTATACTAAATGTGGAGGAAAACGCGTTTAGCCAGTTGAGCTGAGCTTTCGAGACTGAGTAAGTAAATGTCTACACAATTCAGTTATCTGCTGATGAGAGAACGAACCCAAGTAAACCTGAGAGCGGGCCCTGACAAGTAAACAAGCCAGCAAACAGACCGGCTGACCGTCAGGTGCCGATGGATGCGATAAGAATTGATTGTTTCGGAGCTTGTTGAGACAAGTATTTCAAAGTAAATATACGAACGATGCGACTCAGATCGAGACTGAGAAATTTTAGTGTTGATTTTGTATAAAGCTTTCTACTCTATGCGACTTGAAGCTCAACTAACCAAGTAATTATGGGAATGTTTTCAACATTGTTTGTTTTATTTTATTTGTATTTTTTCTTAAATGTTACTTAAAATTCAAGCCTCTTGTCGACAATGTTCGCCCACCAATTTGTACCCCTCCGCACACTTGCGAATTGTATCCAAAGCTATGCGTACTACCAAAGAAATATCATCGTCTTTGCCTTCCGCATTCTGAGTTGAGTTCGTTTTAAGAACCGTTTGGTTATTTGGTTTTTGTGTGGGAAAAATAATTTCACCTACAGACTTCACTGGGCTCTCGGAGGTGCTCGATAAGGGCTGCGTACTTGCACGATTGGCTATCAGGGTTGAATTTGTTGTGAGCTCTTTTGGAATCGGCGTAGGTGATTTCTTCGGCTCCATAATGACCTTGCTGGAATTGCTTCGCATCATCCCACTAGACTCCATAGGTGTGAACATGCTATCCCTTGGAAATACAATCCGATCAGTATGACCCACTACCTCATATTTCATCAGTACACCGAGCAGAAAAAACAAAAATAAACACGTCAATTCCGAGTCTCGAAATTTAATTGCCACAAAATGCATCGCGTAATAGGCGAATTTGTATTGTTTGCGATTGCGGAATACGTGCGCTGTTGTACGTTTCGATTTCAAGACTGAGTTTTAAAACTGTGGGAGACTGACAAATTAAATAAGTGCAAGCAAGTACGTCTCTGCGTCTCTGCGATAAGGAAATAAAAATCTCAAGCTTACATAATTAATAAAGGTTGATTTAAGCTAGCCAGATACAATCCCAAGCTTGCATCTAATAAACTTTTTTATTTTCAAATAAAACAAATTAATTTATTGAATGTATTACAAAGCATTTAATTTTGTTGTTACAATAACTTCGATTTTTTTATAAAGTGAATGTTATATGATCTTAAGGAATTTATGCAATTTTCAATAATAAAAAAATATAACTTTAGATTCCACTTAGATTGAGTTTTCTCATTTCACTCGTTTATGACAATGCCTATTTGCCAGTATATAACCCTCAGGGCAGCGTGCTTCTAAAATATTGTACGGTTTCACTAGTACCATATCCGAGCTTTCAAAGTTTTCCATATCTGGGAGAGGAACCTGCATGCTGAGATTTGATTTTGATATATTGGCTTCGATGATTTCACTGCTAGTTTCACAATTGATTCGAGTGATTGAAATTAAAAGACACAAGAAGAGGCCTGTCCAGGATGTTAAAGACATCTCTGTTTAATATTTTTCTTCGATTTTAATAACCTTTTGGCACAATTAGCAAATCACAACTGACTCCTCAGTCATTGGGCCATCTCAATCATAGTTCGCCAGCTGACTTAAGCGAAAAGTAGTTTTCTCTTTATAAGGCAGTCGTTTGGAATAAGAGATCTTCATATTGGCACTCGAAAATATGGCTTGGTTCAATTGGACTTTAATATTCAAGGTTACTAGCATTTCAATAGCGATCAGAGATAATGAAAAATTATTCATCGTTTACATTTAACAAAGAAGCTCATCTCAAATTGTTTTGATTGTTGGCTGAACTTGTTGGCATAAGGCAAAAGATAAACAATAAAGGCTTCCCCCTTTTGCTTCAATCAATGCCAAGAAAATGTAAGATGAAACTTTGCTTTTATGAAAATGAACAAATAGCTCAAAAAATAAAAAAAAAGCCACAACAAGTTTTGCCAAAAAAAAAGGAGAAATAAAAGCAAAACAATAAATATGAAAATCAAGAAAATATAACAAATATTTGCTGATTACTTTTCGCAAAAGTTGTTTTGGATTAACAACAACGCCCGACTGCCTGCATTGTCTGGAAATTGTTGAGGACTTTTCTGTAAAAAGCCAATCTGCCAGTTCCAATAAAACAAAAGCCTCTTGAGCAATTAACGAATTGCTCAACTCATTTCCATCTATGCACGCACTTGTTTTTTTTAATATTTTGATGTTTTTTTTTTCAATGAAACTGTAAATAGTGATTACTTATTTTATTGTATTAACTAGTTAAATCAATTATGAAAAAAATGTGTCAGTTGAAATATATTGTGTTCATAAATTCGGTTTTTTTTTTTTATATCGAAGACGACTTCTTAAAAGTATAAGTAAATGACAATATGGCTACCTTTTCCCCTCCAAAAATATACAGTTATTTTGCATCAGCTGCCGGCTGGAAAAGCACACATTACTATAATGTATTTTTATATACACGACAATTTCATGTGGAAGTTTTCCTTTGGCACTCCTAACAGTGCTCATTTGATATTTCTTCTATCTGGTTCATGAGGCCAAAAAGGTTTTTGGTATTTAACTCAAGACTGAATGCTGGTGGTGTTGGTGGTGGTTGTGCAAAATTATGCCATTTAAAATGACATTTTTATGTCTGAAAGAATTTTTTCTCTTGAGCAAATGCCGCGAAAATTATGCTACTTATGAAAGTACTCGAGTGCTCGGATGATGAGGGTTGAGGTTTGTTATTTCATTTTTCTTGCCAGGTGGCTGGGCTGGTTTCCCCTGCTGCCTTGACAATAGAATTGTCAAAATTATTAGCCCAAATTGCTGACATTTATTAGTCGAGGTTCAAGTTACCACAAAATGAACAAGACAATTTCAAAATTCGCGTATACTCAAGTCTGAAAAGTTGGAGTGGTGGGAGGAGCATTTCGAGCCATGATAAATGAGTATATAAGTATATACAATTACTTTTTCTTGAGTTGAATATTGGGAATATTTTTAATTACCAATCAATGGGGTATGACTAGCCTGCTATTAGTCATTTTAGAATCGCTTTTTGTTAAATGTGAATTATCAAAGTTTCGCCATAATTCATTTGGTATCTTCCATAGACAATGTGTTCCCGGACCTTTGGCTTTACAATGGCATGGTTAATTGTGGTCAAAAGCACTAACCGCAGTATACCCAAACCAGCTGAGAGTCCGGTAGGACTCCCTCGCTATTTGGCCTCTTCCATCTCAGTGACATAGAGCTATTGTTCGCCATTAGATGGAACTCCATTAAGTGTACAAAAATGCAGCAGTCTGACTGCCGGACACACGTCAATGGAGCAAGCTGTTCTGGTCATTGCACGTACAACGAAAGCAACCATCCACTAACATCATTTTCAGGTAGCAGCTGCATTGACGACCAGATACCGACAGACAGCTTCAAAATGTCCAACGTCTAGCGAGGCCGAGAGAATGGACACAAACGACGTGTGTGGTGTATTAATTCATGCCGCCTATATAAAATATGACTACACTTAGCAGCTTGGCCCACAGCACCCCGTTAGCACCCCTTCACCAACCATGGTGATTTGCCTTGAGCGTAGAAATTGACAAGTCTCTTTGGTGGCGGTCGTGGTCGTGCCTATGGTTGGGTTGTGGTTGTGGTTGAAGGCTACAAGCATCCCTGAATGAGTTAATTAAGCGCCTCACGAAAACATAATTTAAAGTCATTTATCAGTTGACAAAATGACAACCCGGACAAAATGAAAATTGAGTTGTAAGAGTATGGAGTGTAGGAAGAACGAAACGGTTCCGTCTGGTCTCTCTGATTAGGCTAGCTTAGTATGTGGCCCTTGCCTTCTTGGGCCATAACTAACTAACATAACACTTCAGGGTGGTTTTAGAATTTTGTGCAATGTTTTATTAAAGACGACCGTTTAGAGTTCGGACAATCCCAAAGGATTATCCAGCCAGGGATAAACGACAGGACACTTGTCGCATACCACCATATAGCGTTCCTCTTCGGTTGATGTTTTTTGGACATTACAATTGACTGGCTCACAACTGGACTTCGGCTTAACGGGGCAGCTTGAGAAGGGCTTACCCAGGACAGGCTTCTTCACATATTCCAAAACACGTGAGACCGTGGTAATGTAAACGTCTGGATAGGTATTCACATAGTTGATGAATCTGAAATGATGGAACATTATTGACTGTGGGGTTCTGGATTTTTCTTAGCCAACTTACTTTTTGAAGGCTGCAAAGTTATTGCGACCGCGAGAAAACCAAGCTGCATGTAGATACATGCCAAAAGGAGCTCGATTGGTGTTATAATGGGTATTAAAATTCTCAAGCATCCATTCAAACAGGGCATCAACATCGTCCTCGGGAGGATACACGCAGGCATCAATCATCGAGCAGCTGTAACCTTCGGTATCGGTCCAAGTGACCATAGGGTTAACCCAAAAGCCGGGAATGGCGGCATCTGGGCAGGGTCCGATTTGACAGTCTTGCACTGAAAGGTAGTCTAGGGTGTAGGGCCACATAGGTGGCTGCTTGTGCAATTGCGTGGGCCAGGAGCTATCATAGCTCAGACCCAAATTCTTGGCAGCCGCAAAAGTGTTGTTGCCCGATATCTGCAGGAAGGGCAATCGCATACCCTTCACATCCTTTGGATCGACTTTGGCAAAGGCCTCTAAGATTTTAATCTGATCTCCAAATTCTTTCTCAATTGTGGGCACATCGATTTCACGCCAATAATCGGTGCCAGACCCATGGCTGACCGAATGCAAAGCAATCTCATGGCCAGCACTGTACAAGGCATGCACACGGACATAGTCGGTGTAGTCATGCGACAGGAAGAAAGTGCCTGCTGCTGAGCAATTATCCGGATTCACCAAGCCATTGAAGAGCAACTCGTATTGGGCAAAGTTCACAGCATTTACAGCATCATCGAAGGTAATCGTAATGAACTAATATCAGAAACACACATGTTCAGAGAGATTCAATCAATAAAACTAGATTACGCTCACCTGAGGAATTTCCTTTTCCTTGCCCTTGAATTTCGGCTTTGGCAGGGTGGCATCTGAGCAACGACAATCCGGCAGCTTGCATTTGTTCGCTGAACAAGCCACTGCCTTCTTTAATTCCTTGGGTAAGTCCTTGGTCAAGTCATTGGCCGATTCCTCAGGCAAGTCCTCAAGCAACTCATTGTCCAATTCCTTTGGGGCTTCTGTGGTTGGCTTAACCTTGTTCTTATTTTTCTTCTTGGTCTTCTGACCTTCACTGCTGAGTAGAAGACTTGCCACCAGCAGTCCTAGTAATAGAAAGGTTGCGTATTTCATTCTGGACCAGAATCAAACGACTCCACGGAATTCGAAGTCGGCATAGGGAGTTTTATAACCTTGGCGCTACCACTGAAAAATTCTCTATCTTATCGCTTGAATTAATAGGTTTTACTTGTAACACATGCATGTACGGGTGCGTCTGCCTTGTACTATCTTAGACATTATTTTTTTGGCACAATATTTTTCAAATGATAAGTAAAAAGTGCCAAAGATTCCATAAAAAATTAGGCATGAGTATCAAAAAAAAAAATAAAAAAAAATGGAGACTTGCACTTGATAAGGTTACGGAAGCTGTACTCATATATCACTAAAAACAATAATTTGCAGACATGATTTCTGATAAAATTATGAAAACATTTTGTGGCCTAAAACAATCATTATATTAAAGATCTTTGAACTGCCAATAAAGAGTGACTCGAGACTGGTAAGTTTATTTGTTGATTAATCCCAAGCCTGGTAATATATTTAGGGTTAACTAACTCATGGAACTCTTTCTCTACTCGGAAATCTGTTAACAATGAAAACACCACTTGAGTCTAAATTAAGTCAAAACCCCAAAATGACAATTTGAACAAACGTTTTCATCGAAACTTTCAATTACAGATTGGCAAACAACAAAAAACTTGCCTCATTAGCATAGCAGTCGAAACTTGGCAGCTGAGATTTTTGGTTCCAACTTAAGTGGAAAACTTTTCACGCCCAAATCGACTACTCTCAATTTTCTCTCCTCAATCGAAAATGCAAGAGAGAGAAAGAGAGAGAGAGAGAGTAGAAGTAGTGAATGAAGGAGCTGTAACGGCAAATTATGACAGCCAACAAATGCACTTGAAATCGTAAACAAGTGCTCAAAACTTTTGTGGTACGACAAAAACTCTTAAAACAAAGCGACAAGACCATTTCCCCAAAATCCATACTACACTTATCTCCTCTTGCCTCCCCCCCTCCTCCACCCACAAATAGTTAGGAGAAAAGTTGTGTACGTGCTTGCGCAGGTAGCAGCCAATCAGACAGCGGGTGGGATGGAAAAACTATTGAAAATCCGCATACACAACCGTAAAATACCAAAAAGTCAATAGCCAAAAAATAAAGAATAAATAAAAAAGAGTAGTGAAGAACGTGAAGAATGTTCGAAATTGAAAAATCTTTAAGCAACTATCCAGATCCAGGCCCAGGTTGAACGCATTCTGGCCCAACATACCCAGCCGAAAGCCGTTCTAAAATGTGCAGCCATCACACTTGGCGTCAGCTGAGGCAGTAGCCATCATGCCACACAAAATTACCAGCTGCTTGTTGCAATGCCCGTTGAATGACGACTGGTGCACGCCTACTACACATTTTACTCACGTTCCGGGGCGTTGCTTACACCGATGCTCATACAAACACACACACACACACACACACACACACACAGACACAAACTCGGTTACTTTGGTAGGTGCCAACCACCAACCGGCAAACGTCAGGCCAAAATGTTAGCGGAAGTGTAACTCAGCTTCTGCCTTTCTTCCTTCGCGTCTGTCCGTAGTGGCTTTGGTTTATGGTCGGTTCGGTATTTTTGCGAGGCAACTTCGGCTCGGTTGTAGGGGAGAATATCGAACAAGTTTGAGTGGGTTTGAAGCCGACCTACAATTGAGCTATGTTGGGTGCACATTACGTATGCTTAATATATGTTAATGAGGGACAGGAAAAACAATAATGAATAAATCAAAGGAAACTAACAACATTCATAGAATTTTTAAAAAATATATAAATTCAAACCATTATTTTATTCATAATAAGTAAAAAACTGCATTTTTACACAATCAAAATCTGTCAAATAAGTGGAAATCGTGAATTTAGCACAACTAAGAAAGCTCCTATTAAAATATTTTAAGAATTATCAATTCCTTTTCGAGCTTAAGAACTTTTATTCTAAAATTAATATTCTAAAAATAAATCGAAGGAATTAAATAATATTCACTCATTCTACCAATTCCAAGCCAAGCCAATTCTATAAGCAAATCAAAAAAAAAAAAAAAACAAGATTAATTTCAAAATTAATAATACCGTTATAAGCCAAGATATATAATTTTCTATATATTTGTAACTTTTCCTTCGAATGTTTGGAATGGAATTGTTTTGTCAAGTAATAAAGTATTCCAGAATTTATTTTTCTATATTTTTATTTTCTTAGCTTTTTTGTTTTTTCTTTACATTCTTATAATGTCACAAGTATTTGAGAGTCTCAAAGCAAAGTGGCACTTCTCATTTGCCCCTGATTAGTTTGTCCCTTGGAGCCTTTGAGAGGCGTTAGTGCGTAAAATCAAAGTGATTTTTTGTTTGTTTCCTTTTGAGAAAATGCATACACATGAAAGGGAAATTGAGGAGTCGGGGGCTTTCTTTAAGCCAATCTATTTGGAAAGTTGTACTTTAATATGTAAATTACGTGCTTATGAGGTATAGATATATAGTTAAATTTCATATGCTTATGTAGATTTGTAATATTTGCCAGTAAATAGAAGATTCTGAATTTCCCAAGTGCAATGCTAGACGAGGCAGGCGTCAGAAAACACTCACGCACGTCTGAGCCAAGAACTACACGCAAACATCGAATGAAAAGGGAATGCGACCATGTAAAAGGAACTTGTGGTGAGATATTTGGTGGGGTTTTTGCCAATTTTCAAGATAATCACACAACTAATTTGCATAGACAGACGTCGTAGAAATGTACGAATGTCCTAGCAACCAGAACAACAGTGAGAGGAAATGAAATCAACAAGGAATAGGAAAACTCAATTTTCAGGGTGAAACATTCGCGGATTTCGCTTGGCCTATTTAATTTTTAAAATGGGGTGGAATTTACTTGGCCGCAAATCTTTTCTTTTGCTTCTGTTATTATTTTTATGACTTTGGTGTTACGCTGATGACTCTGCAACTGAGAGATATGCAAATTGTCAAGCTTATCAAATTATTTGAGCTCTGTGCCTGGAATTGTAATTCAAATTTTTTTGTTGAAAAACTTTTACTAACTAAATTCTAAATCGAACAGAACAATGACGTCACCTCATAAAGAAAAACTGACAAGGTTTCATCGTGATCTTCAAAACAATGAGGTGAGGACCATGCATTATCTGGGACTAGCCTATGTCGTCCAGTCTCGTACCCCAGAGCTGCAAATTAAAGTGCCCATCTCCACTATGAACTACGATGACACTGACGAAGGCTTTGCTGTTCAGCTGCTCTTCACCTGTCCTCCAAATTATCCGCTGGAAAAGCCGCGAGTGGAAATTATTGAGCAGCGCAATCTGCCGCTATATGTGGAAGATTGTATGGAGCAAGAGATTGCCGAAACCCTAGATCAGCATTTGGGACTGCAAATGATAGTACCAGTGGTGACTCGCATCCAATTGCTGATGAATAGTTCTGTGAATAGCATGCCACAGCATTTGTAGACCTTCGAGAGAATTGTGGTAGACAGAAAAAGTATAAATTATATTGATGGATAAAGTGCTTGTATTCGGCTCGGTGGGAAGAAGCGTTCAGGGCAGTAAATGTTAAGTGCTCAACCACGTTGATGACCTTTTGCTGTAGCCGCTTTGATGATGAACTGCTCAGGATGCTCACTTGTTTCCGCTCTCAGCGAGGGCTGTTTAAAAAGTGAAACGACATGTGATACATATCCTTCTTGTCAAGCCTTGTGTACTATCGGCATTTCTATTTATCTAACCAACTAAAGTACACCAATAGCAGGTCCTGTTTTTTTTTTTTCACATTTCAGTTGTCAGAGAATTAATTTTTTATGAGTCATTATTTTTTAAACTACCTAAACTAACCTCGTTTAAAGGTGTCTGCAGCCGTCCAATGGTCTAGTGGTCTCTCTGACTCTACATCTGCCTTTTGAAAATTACGTGCACAAACATGTTTGCTCAAATAGATTCAGTGACTAGAAGAGTGGGCAAAAAAAAAAAAAAAAATGGTCTGTAACTTACGCAATACGTGACTTCTGTCGCTTGATTCGGAATTCGAGTGCGCCCTGAAGTATGCAACACTTGGGCAAATGTTAACACGTGCACACACGCCAGCCAAAACAACAACAGCAACAAGAGCAGCTAGACAACAACTAACACCCGATACACAACTCATTAATTGGTGGACCAAAGCTACAGTCACCGCGTCGGATGACTTTTACTCCAATGCCAAAAGGCGACTGCATACTACTTTCGATGCATTTACTTATCTTTTATGCGCGTGCCAAAGAACTTCCCTGTGCCTCTTAGACATGTGTGGCATTGTGGATAAGCAAATCGCAGGACTCTTATCCTTTAGCTGCTCTAGTTGGAATAGCAGAGCTCCAGCCATGCAGTGGTACATTTCCTTCCGGCTGATGCCACTGCCACTGGTAAATGAAATTTTTCGCCAAAAAATTTCCTAAATTATCTTGGGCAGCGCATACCAGTAACCCCGACTGGCTTTCTATTTTTTTCTTTTGAGCACATCCTGTTTACTTATCCTTAAGCAGGCAGCAGTTATTGCACATCTTTGGCTGTGAAGCACTGACATCACATTGGTTCGGAATTTGTGCTTTTATTTTTAGTCGTCTACTTGACAACGTTCCTTTTTGGGTGCTTCTTGTGCTACAATGCCGGATGTCTCTGGGTAATTTAGATAGCTGTACTTGTCCTCATAGTTGCCATTTGCCTACAACTTGTACATAATGTCAGTTCTCAAAGCAATTTAACTTTAAGTATAGTTGGCAAAACTTGACTCGGCAAGTTAAAGTTTCATTCAATATACATATTCAAGTATCTCTCATTCTCTTTCTTTACTTAGAAATTGGACAATTCAATTGGATCCATTACATTTTAATTTCATATGAATTTAAAATTTGTCTCGCTCTAAGTTAAAATGGACATCGAAGCATATAATAAGTATTATTATGCATTACTATGCAAAGAAGAAATATTTGCTTGTCTCTTGCAATTAATATAATTTTGATCAAATCGAGTGTCTGTAAGTACTTCAGAACAACAGCAGAGGGTATCTACGAAGCGATAACCCAAGAATATTACAAAGAAAATGTTATTTTCTCATCTGAGATGATACGAGCGAGCGCACTATTTGTCTATATAGGCACTGAAAGGAATACCTCCAAAGAAATGGAGTCAACTCTCTTTTATAATGGAATTTTACTTTCAAATTTTAAAATGGATACGACAAAGATTCTTAAGATGCGTTGGCTTGATGCACCGATTTGCAAGAGCGTAACACGTTTCTTTGTGAAACAGGGCTACAGGATATCGAATGCCTTTTCAATGCATATGCGGCATGTCGAGGGAGAGGCGAGCAATGTTGATTTCAGTATTGAAAAGCTTAAAGGGGTTAATGATATGTTTAAGCACGAATTGGGAACAGATATAGATGAGGCCATTTTACGAGACACCTTTGTAGCTGACCATTTAGCCCTTCTTGTCAATGTAATGTACTTCAATATGTCCTGGAACATAACTTTCAATAGAGATGCTACGTACAATCGAACCTTCAATAATTACGATCAGCGCTCGATTGACGTGCCTATGATGCACGAGGATAACCGATTTCTATATGGCGAACTCATTTTAGATAATATCAAGACTCAAGCCGTGGCTCTGCCTTTTGCCAATACCAATCTGAGCATGTTGATATTCAAGCCCAACTCTCCCACAGAAATCAAGCAGCTCTGTCGGAGTCTATCCCGTCAATATGTCCCTGATTTTGTAAGCAATCTAACCTATCATGAGGTGTTTGTCGGATTACCCAAAGTCAAGCTACGCTGTGATATGGATCTGGTGCCGGTTTTGAAACGAATGGGTATACACAAAATTTTTACAATGAACGAGGACTTCTCTGTTCTATTGCATCGAAATAAGCCATTTCGGGTGTCTGGCGCACGACATGTGGTTTATTTTGAGTTCCATGAGAAGGGAATTGGTGAGCCCCCAACACCCGCAGGTAAGTCAGAAGCTGGGACTAAATTACCTTATATAAATTATTTCTGTTTTTGTCTAGGTTTTGGCAGTCTAACGAATACATTTAATACGGTGAAATTTTTCCTATGTGATCACCCGTTCACATTTTTCATTCTAGATTCGGAATCTGTGTTCTTTTCTGGACACATAACAAGTTTCTAAAAATTTTATTTATATGGGAAATAACAATTTTCTTTAAATATTATATGATTTTTTAAGGCGTTATACCTTAATCTCACTCGTCATAAGCAAATTCTCATCTTAAGATAGATATTTTCAAGATAATTTCAAGATACTCTTACTAGACAGGAAATAAAGAAAAAAATCTATAAAAAGTCTTACTCTAATGGTTAAAATTGATTAACAACATAAGAATAAAGTATAAATAAGCACGCCATCTAGCAGGCTATTCTTGCAAGCTTGAAACTAAACCAAAGCGAATCGTAAAATTGGCTCTAATTATACCCTGTACCTAAAAAGGTACAAGGGTATATTAAGTTTGTGCAAATGTATGTAACATAGAGAAGGAGACGTCGGAGACCCCCCAAAGTTACCCACAATATGATCAGGGTGACTAGAGAAATTGATATAGCCATGTCCGTCTGTCTGTCCGTCTGTCCGCGCGTACGCCTAGATCTTAGAGACTATAAGAGCTAGGATAACCAAACTTGGGATTCGGACTCCTTATGTGTGTACGCTGGTCAAGTTTATTTTTTTTTTTTCTGGTATCTGAGTTAGGTTGGGGATCTTTGACATTTGCACAAAGTTAGTATACCCTTATCCTTATGAAAAAAAGACATTATGGAAAAGAAAGTGAAATATTTTTTATTTATATTCTTTTTAATATTATCTAGAGCCTTTTCAGATAAAGTGAATCCATAACATTTTTTCTATTTTTTCAAGGTTCATAGAGTGTTAGGTCCTTAATGATAGTCTCAAGCTTCATCATAGTGTGATTCACTATTACATTCATCCCTTGGAATACAGGGGCTGCTGATGCCTCTTGTGCGCACATATCCCGGATAGCAATTACAGTGTCCGACACACCGACTTTTGGATCTACACTCGCGTTGAATACAGCTTTCTGGACAAGCTGTTCCACATCGTACTCTGACCTCAGTTTTCCTGCAAGAATTTACCAATATGGGTAAAATTATCAAATATATTAAGCCGATATGCCACAGACGAATCATATTGGAATACTATAAATCTCAGAAGCTGTTCATTGGCTTAAATAGATTTGTTTAATATTCTACTTTAATAAATTGTAATCGGCATTGCCGACACACTATTAGTTACACAGTGGGCTGTTTTTAATTTAATTCTTAAAAAAATTAATACATATTAAAAAAAATATATATACACATTTTATAAAGAAATTTTGTAATGCATTCAGTATCAAGTACTGAGCTCAAGTCTTATTGTAGAAGTTTCCTCGATTCTGAGCTGCGCACAGTGCGTTTGCTAAGTTGTCCTTTTGTAAAACTAAGAGTAGAAGCGGAGCTCATGGTAGAAGTTTCTTTACTTCTTCTCCATTTAAGATATTAAGCTCGGATGAAGCACCTTATCGGCTATAAGATGCTATTCATATGCTCCGACTTTTATCCAAAAGTGGCACCAGTAGTTAGAATCATTTATGATATAGAATATACAAAAAAAGACATTTCCGTTTGTGGCAAAAAAAGATAATTCTATTTTTTATTCATATTCTTTTTAATATTTTCTAGAGCCTTTTCAGATAACGTGGCAAGTGAATCCATAACATTTTTTTCTAATTTTTCAAGCTGCTTTGGATCTTCGTAGATGGCTTCGTAGTCACCAGCTGCTGCTCGACAAGTTGCGCAATGTCTAGAGTGTGAGGTTCTTAACCCTAAAGGTTTCTTGGGATTATGGGACCGGTTTTGTCGGAAGGTACGATTGTCTGGATCGTCTTCATCGACTGATTCACTATTACATTCACTCCTTGGAATACAGGGGCTGTTGGGGCCTCTTGTGCGCACATATCCCGGATAGCAATTACAGTGTCCGATACACCGTCTTGTGGATCTACATTCGCGTGGATTACAGCTCTCTGGACAAGCTTTTCCACATCGTACTCTGACCTCACTTTTCCTGCAAGAATTTACTAATACGGGTAATATTATCAAATATATTAAGCCGATATGCCACAGACGAATCATATTGGAATACTATAAATATCAAAAGCTGTTCATTGGCTGAAATAAATTTGTTTAATATTCTACTTTAATAAATTGTAATCGGCGTTGCCGACACACTATTAGTTACACAGTAAGCTTTTTTTTTTAAACAAAAAAAAAAAAAAAATTAACTCATATTAAAAAAAGTACACACATTTTGTAAATAAATTTTGTCATGGATATAGTATCAAGTACTGAGTTCAAATCTTTTTGTAAGGATCTCCTTGATTCTGAACTGCGTACAGTGCGTTTGCTGGGTTGTCCTTTTGAGATACTAAGAGCAGAAGCGGAGATCACAGTCGAATTTACTTTGCGTTCTCCATATATGTTATTAAGCTCGGAAGAAGCATTTATCGGTTGTAAGATGCTGTTCATATGTTCCGATTTTTATCCAAAAGTGGGACCAGTAGTTAGAATCAGTTCAAAGGAAAACATGCCGGATTATTTTGAGTTGATCCTTATGATCGAAATCGATCGACTGTGTTCTCTATATGAGGGTGCCCAGCATATCATTCCAATGGTGACAAGTGGCAAAATCCTAATATCCCGCATGGCTAAAGAATTGGAACAAACACCTTATTAGTTTGAATTCTCAAAAAAAAAAAAAAAAAAAAAACAATTGGAATAGTTATGATATTTTTGTAAGAAATTGAAGACATTATGGTTCACCAAATTGTGTATAAGATTTTATATTCTTTATGATCTTGGCAAATCTCAGCAAATTTATGCAAGACCCATAAAATCTGACACTTCACATATGTAATCATAAGCCGAAAGCAACTCAGCACTAAAAGGAGTCAAAAACATAATTTCTATTTATGTTCAAGAGAACTTAAATGTAACTTTTACAATCTTGGTATTCACAGCATACCCTTCTCGCTCTATATTTACTTCACATATTTTGACCAACAAATATTACGTATACAAATAAAAATTTTAACACGCTCACACAAAAATTGCCAATTAAGCGCATTTATGACTGCAACGAGAGAAAATATGTGTAGCATGCAACTAGGCGCTGGCCTCCGGTCCAATTCAGAGTCTGAATATGCCAGGGTAGGGCACAAACCATAAACATTCTTAATGCGAAGACGTGTGCACTCATCGTGGCAGACAAGTCCAAGCCGCCGGGGGCACTGCCAATGCTGATGCCCAGGCAAACAAGACCCACAACATGAAGACCCAGTTGAAGAAGTAGACGAAAAGGCCATTTTCTCTGGTCTGGATTATTAAGAAACAATGAAGCGAACGCGGCGCATAGATGTCGACGCCTCCAAGTATGCAATAAAAGCACACACATAATGCCAAGTTTATGGCTGAAGTTAAAACCGGAAACTAAATAGTTGACACCAGCACGCAATTTGAAGCGACGACTTTGCCACCCTCTTCCTCTGAGCCATCCTGTTTGCTAGGGATTAACATTATGCTGTGGGTCGGTCACGTTATCTCTCGAAAAGAAAAACGAAGCTGGCCAGAGGTCAAACTACATATTGCTCATGCAATGGTGGCTTTGAGGGGTTGGTTCGTAGTTGAGTCGTAAACCTCACAAATGACAACATAATTTGTAATTTGAATTTGTTTCGTGTTCAGGCATAAGCAATGAGTTCCACAACAATGAAGGTATTTGCCTGATCAAGCATCAAAAATTCAATTCGTGTTGCTTCATTTTGATGAATTATTTACGAACCTACTGTGCTTTTAACTAAAAAATTATAATCACAAAAAATGTAATATTTTAAATGCCAGAACAAATGCATTCAACTAAGATGAACAGAGGGGGGAGCTCTAAGAATGCTTCCAAGTTATTGGTAGAAAATGAATGGTTGAATGAGAAGAAATGTTGCATTTATAGTGTTAAGCCCACAGTGCAATGAACTCTTTTCTTGGTGGCACTTAAAAGAGCCGTCAATTACCTGCAAATTAATTACTTCATTGTGCAGTTTTCATGACCCCCTCCACAACCAGGAAAGCTCTTCCAGCAGCTGTTTGCATTAAAAATAATTAACAAGTAACACTGTCAAAGGGGAGATTTCTTCGGTCTCACTCTCTCTCTCTCTCTTCTTCTCTTTATGATTCTGTCGTTTTTCAGAAAATACTCTGCTGCACAGTTGAGTTTATGACCAGTCGGTGACTGGGGAGTGACGGTTGCCATGGATGTCAACCAAGGGTTAAAGTCAAAGATGCGGTAAGTTAAATGCCACCTGAATGTCTGTTGCAAGCTTGAGGCCTGCTGATTTATGTGCTTATCACACGGAGTACTCATTTTATAGCCACCAAATCGACCAAACTGTCTGTGTTGGACGGCTTCCTGCAATTCTGAAAGGGCCATAAATGTCCTGGCGCATTTGTGGAGCACACAAATTTTCTATTTTAATGCCAACCGACTAGCGTTTTCAATTTTGCAATACCTTCGCCGGCTTAGCCAACCCTGAATGGTTGTTGCTTCGTTGGTTTGTTGGTTGACTAGCTTGTCTCAGCCTGCCCTGACAGTTTTTCATTACGCACAAATCCTGTGGGCATACAGAAGAAACCACATTAAAAATTGAAGGCAATGTTACCAGCAGCCAGCCATGTTCCGTGTTACAGCCTCGCTGGCTGTCGATTTAGAAAATCCCCCTACCTAAAAAAAAAATCGAGAGAAATGAAAAGCATTAAGTAGCGCTGCACTGAGCCATTCCAGGGCTAAGCCAAAATCCTAACAACAGAGTACTTTATAATGCTGTAAGTCTTTTGAGTGAGTATATATATACCTATATATACATATATGAATACACTATGATGTACTTTAAGGTGAGGCGTGATTAATTTTTCCCCTCATTTAAAATCAATTAATTTTCTTTCTTGACTCATTAGGTTAAACTTGCTTTTATGTCCTTTTATATTTCTTCAAGAAAATCTTTAAGCAATCACGAAAAGATGTACAGATGATTATCTTATATCGATTACTTTAGACACGCTGATCGATATAGACTTGTCCGTATGTCCGGTTCTAAGAAATGGTGGGAGCTTAAAGTTTCTGATATTTTTCAACCGAGAACATAATAATACCTTATACCAATTTGTGTTTAAAATCAAAAAATACAGTCATTTAATTTTTACTTTTTTTGATCAACTTTGGTTGGTTTTTTAAAATAAGTTCCAATAATATCGGAGTTTTACATCATCTAGGTGTGAACATAATAAATGATGTAACTTGAATAAAATCGGATGACTAAATTACATAACTTCCATAGAACTGCATTTTGAAAATAATATATTATTCATAAATTTAAAGAACAGCGAAAATATTAATATAACAATCTGAGTCGTTCCATATAATATTGCATTCTTTTGCCTACACGATTTAGTTCTTTCTTTCTCCGCCTCTCAAGTTTAATGTTCAGCCTTATACTTAAAAATCGAATGCTTTAAATTTTATTACCATATTTTGGATAAGTTATTCAAAATACTCCAAGTTATGGCATCGCCAGAAAAAAAGAAAGTCGTGGTGCATGAGTATTTGTTTATGTGTGTGTACAAAGAGAAAAGCTTTCTATTAAAATCGCCTGTCATTGTCATTGGTGATGGTGAGACGAAGACTAAGGAGGCCGAGGCTGGCATTGCCAAGCTGTTGGACGCACAAATGTGCCGCTGGCACAACGCATCCACATCCAACAAAAACAACAAGCTAACCTAACGCTTGAGATGCCCAGACATGCTTAGTCCTTCGACGAAGACGGCGAGGACAACGACGACCGCGACGACTGTGAATGGGAATGGGAATGCGATGTTGTCTTCTGGCAAAGGCAAACCATTATTCTTCAAGAACATGCATTATATTATCCTTTTCGGAGACTTTGGCGCGTTGGCACTCGGCATTTGTATGCAGGCAGCAAAGTTAGCCTGGCTTGGGGGTCCCTGGCGCGAATTGCATTTGCCGGCAAGGTTCAAGCCAAAGCTGATTTTTCCTTAGTCCCTCACTGCCGCTGTTGGTGGATGGGGCCACTTGGTCTTGGGCTTGGTCTTTGAGCTGTCGTCACTGTAATTTGTATTGCCGCCTGAGTCAGGCAATGGCAAACGGCAATGGCTTCTGGTTGGGCCTGTCATTGTTGTAAGTTGCTTTTTATTGTTTTTTTTTTTCTATATGCCGAGTAGTTGTTGTTGTTCTTGTCTACCTTTTCACGTTTAAATTTCAATTTGGCTGACTGTTCGGCAAGATGTATTCGTATGCTAGCATATGTTGCCTCATCCTTTCGCCTTATGCAACTACCTCCTTGCCTCCGGCCAGCCTATCAGCTCGTTACACCTGTGCGATTTTGTTGGCAAACAATTTATACGCGTCACACGATGGCGACGGTGACAGTTGTCGTCGTTTTTGTCTAAGCTTTTTTCCCCAATGTTACTGCGATACTCATTTTGCTACCGTTAACTGAACTGTCAGTCAGCACTGTACTCAATACTATATTCTGTTATTATGCCATTACTTAGATTCTGGTGTAAGGTAAAACTTTGCCCAAAACAAAATAAAAAGAAAAGGAAAACATACCCACTTAGCAGTGGGCATTTATCAACGGCTGTATTCCTTCTCCTATTTCTGTGTCTGTTTCTGTATTTGCCATACGTGATTTGAACCCAATGCACATTATCAGCCATCAGGCATCTGAGTACATACCCACTCAACATCATCATCATCATCATCACCATCACCAGTAAAAAAGAAAGAAAAAAAAAATCAAGAACCACAACAATAACAACATTGAATATGTGTTAACCCCACATGACGCTGCATTTTCACAGCGATTATCAAACGTTTCCGTTTCCGGCCTGAGCCTCATTTTGTGGCTTAAGGCCATGCAGACATAACACGCTTTTGTTTTTTATCTAATGCCATTGCGTACTTTGGATTCATTCTGTTCCTTCTTTTATATATATGTGTATATATATATTGAAGGTCCTAAGGGTCGTCAGCTTTATTGAGTGAAACGTGAGGCTTCTTTTAAGCCTCTACATCCCCCAGCAGTTTTTTGGAACAACAAAAAGCACCACACATTTTTGGCCCATTCAATTCACACTTTGCTCTTTCATGCCGAGCGTATGTAATTCGATCTATTATCAGTTGTCGTCGTGAAGAAATTCACACATTCGCATACGCATTGTCGATTTGCTTGATTTGTGCCGTCGCTCAGGCGTGGCAAAGGTGCGGTTCCGCACAGTGGGCCACATTCTAAATAAATTGAATAAGACATGCTCTAAGCTTCTCTTCCATATATAAAAACATTTATGCAAAATGTAAGCAATTTTTTTTTTGTTAGTTTTTCAAAGACTTAAAATATCAAAATATTTTACCTTGAGCACATGACTCAAATTTCTAAAAACCATGTCTAAACAATGTTAAAATTGTATTACTTTATAATATGAGGTTCTCTTTCAGATTCTTCTAAAAGATTAATTAGGTAGACTTAATATAATAATAAAAATGTAAATAAAATTTATAGCGATTTCCAAGTCGAAAAAGAGTTCAAAATATATTAAGATATATCATTGTCCCCTTTTTGAGGTTAAAGCTAACTTTAATATTTTAGAAACTTTGTTTACTTTGTTGAATAAACTATATAAATTACGAGGTTTGATTGTTGCAAGCTGAGCAAACTAACAAAAATTGATATATATAATTTCCGAATGATATTTAATACCAAGAAAATTCCTTCATTTCTTAAATTTACAGATTTTTTATTAATTTCAAAACAATTTTGTATTCACAATTTTTATTCGCATAAATATCAATTTCTGCCTACAATAACTCACAAGAATTGTTTCACGTACCATTTCGCAGCCGAAATTGGAACTTCTTCTTCTTCTTCTTGAAGCAGAAGAGAAAACCTCAAAAAAAAGGAACCTGCAATACTCGAATACAAACGAATGTGAATGCAATCAAAGTGTGATTGTCAGCTCTAGACTGAATGAATGAGAAAGCTGGAATATACATACATACAATACATATACATATATATATATATATATATATATATATATATATATATATTCAAATGTGTTTGCGTGTGTGTAAAGTAATCGGTGCGTGCCCAAGTGCTGCATTTATACATGTGTGTGAATGCGTCACAAATGGCAGCAGTCATCAGGAGCCGAGAGTCGAGAGTCGTGAGTCGAGAGCTGAGAATCGGTCTGTAATACAATTTGTATGCCTCAGGGCTTGGGTCTGCAATGGGCCACACAACTGCGGTGAGGCGTGAATTGGATAATTTATACGCATACATAAGCAGCAAGCTGTTCTCTGTCCTTTCGGTTTTCTATTTGCCACAGAATCCAATGGAGTAAATAAAGGGGACGGGGCTGGACGGGGCACTGTCCTCCAGTATTAAAAGCGGGAGGATGAGCTTGTGCGGCATATTAAGTAAAAATTAGCAACAGTTGCGTGCCAAAAGCGGGGAAGTGGTAAAATGGGTGTCGGAGAGACAAAGAGTGAGATCCGAATATGTCAAGTTAATTTAATGTAGCGTGAAATGTGCGTGAGTGAGTGAGGGAGTTTGGCTGATATTGGGCAACGATTTTTTGGCAGCTGTGGTGCCTAGACAAAAACAGACAAATGCGCTCGCTCATCCAGCTAACATACGTGCAATAATTTGCGCAATTACTTAGCACATTTTTGTGCCAGAGACGTGCCCGCGCAATCCTCACACAAGCCTCAAATTCAAATAAATTATGCCTCAAGCATTTTACAATTCTATTGCCCACTTTTAGGCACAATACTGTGAATTATGTGAGAGCGTATGTGTGTGTGTGTGAGAGTTTGTTGTCTTTGGTACGCTCAAATTATGCATTTAGTTAAGGGCATGTGTCATGTGGCATGTAGGCGTCTACGTGTATGGCATGTCTAAGTAGATGAGAGGTGCTTGGTCCCCTAGCTAGCACTCCTACTCCTTCCAAAACAAGCAATATTTCACTATTTTGCTAAAACGCAATAGCTTGGAAATTTTGACACACACCCACATACTTGCAGTCACATTTAAATTATTTTTGTAACCCTACAGTTTTGCATTTGCAAGCAGATAAAATAAAAACAAAAGAAAATCATAAGCTTCATAGTCTTCAGTCACTTCAAAGTAATTTCATCATTTTTCAGTTATGTGATATAAAATATTCTGGCCAGCTCATAAAAATGTCAAATCATTTACATACACACAATGTCACTTGCGACAACTACTTGACAGACATTAATACACTTAAGCTGCTGGCTCCGCAGCCCAAGCCAACGTGGAGGATGAGGAGTGACGGCAACACGGCATTATCCTTTGAGCAAACAACAACACCACCACCAACAAAGTAAGTAAACCTAACAAAAATGACATAATATAATAAAGCAACAAAATATTTTCAAGATGTAAGCAGCATGTAAAAAAGAAAACACGCACAGATAGAAAATATATACATATATATTTAAGGGATTTTCTTCCTTAGCAAACAAGTACCAACTGTACTCTTTTTGATACAAATTTATGCATAAGTTCTTATGAGAATTTCTTGTGTAAATTGTTTTGATTTATTTTAAAGAATTTGTTGACTTCAAATTAACTTTAACTGAAGACTAAGTCAAACCGGATAGTTTTTTTTTTTTTAGATAACTGTAATCTGTATTCCAATATTTATATATACATTTATTTAATTTCTTTGCTGTTACATAGGGACTTAAAGTATTCATTTCGGATAACAAATAATATTTTCCATTTCTTGGAAGTTCAAGTTCACACATAAAGCTGGAAACCCAAGGTTCTGGCCACAGAAACTACTCTGTAGAAGTCTGTCTTCAGCTATCGCAACGGCTTTCAAGAACCCTCCTATTATTTGTTCCTCTAAAACACACACTCAGTTTTATCATGGTGATCTCTCAAATAAAATAATTTAAAAACTGGATTAGTCTACGACAAAGGAAGAAGTATATAGTATATATAGTATACATTCGATTTTTCTTTTAAATAAAATAAGCTTAAACTTCAGAAAACTCTTCCCACCATAGGAATTTCGAAAGCATTTCGATCACTCGATTTCTCACGGGCTCAGACTACCTTTGGAATCGTGTAAGAATTTTCCTTTTAAATTTTACCATATCTATTTACATATTATAATTTCTTTGAGTTATTCATCAACATTTTTGACTACTTTCTAAGAAGAGTACTTGGAGTATTTAGTATAAGTAAGTAAAATCATTTTCACTTCGTGTGGAACATTCTCCGAGGCATGCGACTCCAATGTTCTGGCATTCCACCCACATGTCAAGTGTACGCCGAGTTTCTTTTGGCTTGTTGGTGTTTTTTCTTTTTTCTTATTTTGTTGTAAGCAAATTGCTTTTGTGCAAATTTCGTCACACACACATAGCATCGAATTTAGAATGTTTCAGTAAGATGGATAGAAGGGCAATCCTTATTATGTGCATTTTTCTTCTTTTTTTTTGGAAGCGCGAATTTTAACTTCATTACTGTTTGAAATTCGATTGAAGGAGGCGGTCTTTGCAATTTGGGAATTTGGCAGAAGGCTATTTTGCCTGCCAGCCAACTGACCGGATAATCAAGCCTGGCCTGAAAAAATGATGCATATGATTGACTCGGTTTTCACAGTGGTTTCAAAATGTTCCTCAAGCCGACAGTAGCTTAGTAGACTGTTTTGTCAACGGTTCATTAGACACATTTGAGCCACACACATATGAATCCTTGCGGAGCCTGTCAGAATCAGCAAGCAAATAGATTTGTCATACATTCTTTGAAGCCATAACAAAGAGGGCAGCAGCCACTGTGCCAAGGCAAGAAAATGTCTTTTGTTGTTGTAGCAAAATACGAAAAGCTATTTACATTTTGCATTTGCCAGCACACTCACAGATACCTAGAGGACAGCCGAGGACAACGGCAACTGGTAACTGGCAACTGCCACAACGAAAAAGGCAATTTATCATAAATATTTGTCAAGCAGCACTGCAGCAAACTTATTTTACGCTCGGACACACATACAAAGAGTTTGTACAATAGAAGAAGAGCGCTCATGGCTTGGCCAAGTAGGCTAGTCCCCATAGAAAACCCACTCAAGGCTACAAAAAATAACTTAGTTTATTTCTAAGAAAAACCTTTAAAAGCACAAGGAAACAACTACAAATACTGCCATATTAGCCATATGGCCAGGATCACACCCAGGACCAAGTCCATGGGCAGCGAGAAGGTGTTTCTCTGTGAGTACTCGTAACGGGCAAGCTCGATGATCTTGTGAGTGGCCTGGAGCCACTGCTTGATCACTGCAGCCTCGCTGGCCGTAAAAGTGAACTCCTCTCGCTTGCCAGAGGAGCTCCCAGCGCTGCCCCTCTCTGGCTTCACTAGTAAAGTAATTATCTTATTGGCATTGGGTGTGGTAAGATCGGGAGGACGCTGGAGCTCCACGTTCTCCCAGTTGTAATGCTGGCGATAGGTTAAACGACGTTTGCGCACCTCTGTGCAAACCAGGCATCGATCGAAGAGAAAGACTTTGGCCCGATATTTCTTGCGTGTGGAAAAATACATGGCATCGAATTCAGTAGCACGACGAAAGTGTCCTTGCTGACTCAAATCGAACTGTGAATTAAAAAGCGAACATTAGTTTAGGAATAATACTAAATGATCTAAATTGACTTACCTCATTGAGCTCTTCTATAGTGGGTATCTCTTCTGCCTGATTGATCACATCAAGCTGACGACGCATGCGTGTCTCTAGTTTACAAACAGCAGTCAGGACTGGCTTACAGCTGATGCCGCTCTTGTAGAATTCCTATAAAGAATACAAATTAAATATTTTTTGGCATTAAAGTGAAGGTCTAAACTCACCGATATGAATTGCTGCAATAGCAAAGGATAACGGGTCAGTCTTTGTATGGGCTGCACTAGGAAGCTATCAATGCCCAGTTTGTCTTTTATTGTAGTTTGATAATTCTGTAAATCAAAATTAAATATAATAAGAATCGATAAATATATACCAAACAAATTACCCTTAGCCATTCTCGATTCTCCTGACGCAGTTGCATTGAAGCCTTCTTACCCATGGTAAACTCCACATAACAATAAAATGAGTTTTTCTAAAAATAAGAAATTTATAGAAAAATACAATAAAATAAATCTATATTCAGCTTATACTAACTATTTCACAGAGTAGTAAGCAGTATTAAGTTGATAAAATAAACTGCAAAGACGTATCTGCCTAGAGTTATCTGAACACTGTCGAGAAATATCCAAGTAAACATAAGAGTCATTTCCTAGCTTAAGAAGATTGAGATGGACGGTTTTATCATTGGATTACTCAGATAAAAGACCAACAAGTGTGGTAAATATCGGTATATGGAAAGCCTTAAGCTATGATTTTTCGGGCACTTTATTTGACATGAATAAAAATATTAAATATTTTATTTTATAAAATTTTTTTTTAATATTTTATCGATGGGAAATTTGAGTACCCTTCTAATCCACATGTGTGTTCCTAACGCGGCTTTGCCAGCTTTTTCAAAAATAATATTTTTTCTCTTCATATCAACAAGCACACATTTTATTTATAAATTATTCTGATTTATCTAAATAAATGCAAATGAAAGTTTTATATTTTCCTTGGCATTTTCAAGTTTAGATCACAACTTTTTTTTTGTTTTTTGAGTTATATAAATTTTATAAGGCTGCCTTCGGTACTTCAATTCAAACCATAACCTATTTAAATTTCTGTCTCACATTCTATCTGCTTATACGTAAATACGTGAAGTAAAAAATTTTGCCTGCTAGCGGAATCATAATTTTTTGAGCATTTAAGTCACGTAATTCCACACACAGAAAACTTTTTGCCAAAGCCATGACAAAATCCAAAAAAAAAAAAAAAGTGTAAAACACAAGCTGAAAAAAACCCTGAAATTGAAATTCGTGTCGTATGTAAAGTGCAAAAGGTGCTGCCAAAATGAGAACAAACCTGAAAGATTGCCCTCAAATTAAAGGCATTTAATTTCATTAGAAGTCGGGGCCAGAATGAAACCGTCAACACAATCATTACGAGCCCCTGGCCAATCATAATATTTAGCCAAACCCAAGACGATATGATTGTCGTTTTAGGTGTTGTGACAATATTTGCATTTGCAATTACCTTTGGGCTATTTCAAATCATTTACCAAGGCCTTGCTTATCTCTGTACCTCTCGACCCCTCTGCACCTCTCCCTTCCCTCAATCAGCTCAAATGCTCTGACTAACTGACCGCCGTTGGCTTTATTTGCATAGTTCATGCACATGCAGTTGTTTATAAGCATAGGTGTGTGTGTGTGTGTGTGTATGTTTAAATTATTAAACAGAACATATCTGCATATTAGATATTCAAAATTATATGACTTCACTTGTTTTAAGCAATTTGTATCAAGTCAAAATGAACTGCGAGTCAAGAATATCCAATAAATTATTTTGAGAACATTTTGAAAGTCTTAAAATTTTGAACATATTGTCAGGAGAAGACTTTTCAAAATTAATCATTAATTTTAAGATAAAAGAGAATAATAATGACCATTCAACAGATCAATAAATCAATGCTAATTTATTCATTTACATTGCCTATGAAAGCCATCTAAAATTTAAATGCCCGGCCAATTATTTATATATATAGAAATTTTTTTATCTTATTTAATTTTTCACACCCAAATTCGCTGGCAGCAAATTTTGAAGAGGAAATACATAAAACCAATTTATTTTAGTTTTGTTTATAAAATGTTTTCAAATAAGAAAAAAGGAGACGCGTGTTGCCAAAATATTCTGCCATAGATTTTATATAATTTCTCGTATAAACAATCTGCAGAAAATTTTTGCACAAAAGACTGAAGAAATTTTTGCCAAGTGATTCAGAGAATCTGCAAAGTGGTTGAAATAAAATGAAACAAGAATATCTCAAAAGCATAAATCTTTGGCTCATCGAGGGGCTTCAGCATGTCTGTCGAGCATTAAGCTAAAATCTGCAAAGCTCTGTTTATGCGTATACAAAGTTTTGAAGTGGGTCCCAAAAAGGCTTATTACCTGCTTCACAGACAGGGTTTTTCTCAGAAATATACATGACATATACAACATACTCGATATTATGTTTTTTTTTTTTTGTGATATATTTTTTTTCAGAACTGTTGCGTTCACTGGCGGCTGGCAAACAATTTAAAATTTTAATAGATGATTTGTCAGTCAGCACTCTACATACGTCTCGACCATGGTCACATGAAGCAATCCCCATTTTGACACATTTGCCTTTAGAATCTTCAAAGAACTCCCCCTTCTCTTATCATTTAGAACGTTTCGTCTATTACCGCCTCCCCCACAAAAATTGAGTTGTTTTCTGATTTGTATTGTATTTTTTGCTTTTTTTTTAGCACTCTCTCATTCTGTTAAGTGGACAAGCACACAAGCTTATAGAAACCCCCAGACAAATGTCGTCTCTTTTATAGTGAAAAAGTGACGTCATGTTTCGAAACGCCGCACTATGGGACAAATGACCAGTTTTTGTGGCATTAATTAATAACTTCTAAGCGAATCAAACTTTTTTGATCTAGTTTATTTTTTTATGTTAATAAGTGTAAGCTGGAGCAAATTTTGTGAGAAACTGGGCGTGGCAGCGCCTTTGGGTTTTTTTTTGTCGGATATACCTGAGATTTGAAATAATTCACACTTTATTAAAAAAAAATATAACAAAAAGTAGTAACATTGCTAAAAGAACTTGCAACTTGGTCTAATACCATTTCCATACACTTATGAGAAGTAGCTTTTCATATTTTGGCCTTGAAAATATTGAAAACGCCATCGTATTTGACTTTTTGGCAAGAAAATCGGAAATTCTGTAACGGAAGTTACATCCTAAAAATGCAAATTGCAGAGAAAGTGTTAAATAAGTTTTATTGATGGACTCCGCTCGACTCATTTTGTAGGTTTATTCAAAAAGCGATTCTCTTCACAACATTTTGGCAGTTAGTTAGTTGGAATGTACACACAATTACTAAGACAGCATAATCATATTTGACAATTTCAATTCAGAAACATAGAATTCAATTCAAATGTTGCAATGATTTTGCTCAATTCATATTTTTTTTTTAACTTTGAAGTGAATTTCACAAGCACGTGCTTTTCGTCAAAAGCAGCTGTTATCTTAACAGTGATGCGTTCTGTTAATTTTTTACATAACAGAAAGGGTCCATGTTATTTTAATACATAGCGACTAAAAAATTATTATTTTAACGTCTTTTGAAAAATGGATTTCGGCCACCAAAAGTGGTGGTTTGCCCCATAGTGCGCCGGCAACAATTTTAATCATTTTTTAAGGTTTTTTTTTCATGAAGAATGTTTTTGGTTTAACTCAATTTTTGTGCGATTATAAATTTTTTTATTGCTTATCTTATCGCTGAGGCTAAAAATTATTAGAACAAATTGTAAAATTTATATATTTCATAGGAAAAAATTACGGTTCTTTTTTTTATTTGAAGGGCATAACAAAAGAATCTGGCTGACTTTATTTATAAAATAAATTTAAGAGAGCAAAACACTTTTGAAGTTCCAATTTTGAATTATTCAACCAAAAAAAAAAATAAATGTATCATAAATAGGAATTTCAATAAAAAAAAATTGAGAGCCAATCATTAACACCACAACCCACATATAATTTAATCACTTTTTATTTTCAATACTCATAAAAAAGGTAAATATCGCAAAGCGACAAGAATTAGGAAATAGGCTTTAGTTCTGGTCATCAAATTGATGACACTCCTGTCACTAGGTGTCAATAAATGTGGTCAAGAACCTCAGATTAGTAGCAATCCCAGTGTATCAGTAAATAAAATTTTTGGAATCTGAATTTTATGGGTAGGCGAAAAGTGGTTTGTTTTTAATTGCTTGAATATGTTTTGCATAATTCAAATTGGAATATTCTGAGAACGGTAAGTGGCGAATTAAGCAGGTTGTTAGCAATTTAATAATATATGTACAATAGTTTATGGTTGATGAAGCTTGGCTAATAATAAATTAAATTATTTAAAGATATGCTGACAGGCAGCGGTTGATGCTAATCGCCATAAAAATGCACACGAGCGAATACCTAAACAGAATTGACAGAATCATGAAGATGCGAATACGTCAATCAAGTCAACAATCACAGCATACAGGTGTTTCTCTCAAATTGTTAAATTCGAAAAAAAAATAAAATAAATAATCAATTTTTGAACAAGGGGAAACGTAAAACAAACATTTACCCAAAATATTTCAAGCGTACTTAGCTTTTTTTCCACCTATCCCAATTGAGACATAGAATACGGCATTTCGGGTAGAGTCAAAGTGGCTTGATGGATTAGCCCGCACCCACTTAAAAACCGGCCTTATGGCTATTGGCCTTAACTTTTTGGCCTGGGCCATAAAGTGGAAACTCTGTTTTTATACTCACTTCAAAGTGCGCCGCGAATTCATCGAAGAGCCCCTTTAGATCTCGTTGATTTCGCAGCATAAGCGGCAGTATCTGCTGCTCATGCAGTTCGAGTATTTCATGAATGTTGGTCAAGAGTTGTCTTTGCCGTTCCTGGCCACGCAGACTCTCGGGCACATCAATGCTATCGTCCAGCTGAAAGTCCCCGTAATTGGCCAGACCTTTCCGGAGATTACTCACATAGTTCTCCTCGGTTTGGATTAGCTCTTCGATAATAAAGCTGATTTTCTTTGAAGCATAGATTTCCGTTTGATCGCAAGGAAAGAGATTCTCAAACGAGATTGTATCCTCATCTTCATGGCTAAATAGACCAGTTTTCCATATTAGTATAAAAATTAAAAATAAAAAACATTTTAAATATTTTAAAGAAAACTTAAATTTCATACTCACTATTCATCGCCCAAAGTCTCGAAACTGAGGGTGTGGGTGAAGAAGCCATTATTTTTGGCAAATATTGGAGATGAATTTATTGTAGATATTGATGGTGTATTTGTATTGGTTGTGGTTGTGGTTGTTGTTGATGGATACAGAGGACAATGAAGTTGTGCTGTAAACAAAAGCAAACACGACTATGACAATGAGAGGTGGATGTGAAAGTAAATGTTCCAAATCTTTTATTTATGGACATATTTCTACATATAAGATAAAGAATGGACCCAGAGTGTGCTTACCCTAAAATATATATTATAATAATATGTAAAGACACCATGCAGTTTTGGTAACAAAAATCTATATAAATATTATCAGACTTGAGTAAACCATGGGTGTGTATTTGTCCTTAACTCGTGAATTTATAACGACTATAAAATTGATTCTATAAATATTCCACTTATAGCTAAAGATAATCCAGCTAAATTCAAACTTTCATGTGAATGCATTGTGATTATGTAAGAACATCTAATGAATAACAATGAGGGAATTGTAAAAATAGAATACATATTTTGAATTCGTCATTGAGCAAATGAAACAATCTTATCATTCAACCGCTTAATAAGTCATTAAAGCACAAAAAAAAAAAATAAAACAAACTACATGAAATAAAAAGCAAATCGTACAACTTATTTCGGAGGGGAACTAACAAAATAATACCAAATTCGACGGTGGCATAAAAAGAAAATTATGGACAGTTGTCGCACAGTGTTCACACAAAATCAAACCAAAAAACAGCAAACACTTAAAGCAAAACAAACCAAAAAAAAAAAAAAAACAAAAAATCAATCTCAAATTAAACATACTTTTCACTATCCAAACTGCTGGCCTGTCTCTCCAAATTATTAGCGGAGGCAGAGGGCGAGGGCGGTGAAGTTGAACTTGGTGTTGGCGGCACGGAATGCGAAGTTCCATTCACGATATCATTATTCTTTGATTTGCTTGTATTATCGGTCACATAAGAGTTGAGCACTTGTATAAATAATATAGCTAAGGCGGTTAGCACCACCGATATAACTTCTAGCCAACTTAGCTCGAACATAGTCAATTAGTTAATTTGAGACCAGTTGGAAAATTATTGCTTTCTTAGCCACACAAACAGTCCCAGCAGTTCGCTTTTATTTGCTCTTTGAACCATAACTTTAACAAGATTTCAGTATACCCGCGACCACAAATTAATGCCAACCGACTTGATCGGCGAACGGTACAAAAGTGAGCAGAGCTTTTTTCTCGTCTGCCATCAAAAAAAAAGCTTTTGATCGCCACTTGGCTCTCTCTCTCTCTCTCTCTCTCTCTCTCTCTCTTACGATTAGTGCTCTTTAAGAATATTATTGCTCTTACCATATCTTTTGTCTTAGCCATGGCCGTTAGTCTGTCAGCACAAGCGACAGCAAATCTCAGATGGACAATAATACAATAATCATAATTGTGTAACACTTTTGCTTTCGGGTTAGCAAAGTTTATGGCAACTGGCAAACATGTTTGCCTCATGAGCAACGCCGGGCCAATAAGGCCAGTTGATTTGATTTGAACTTTTATAGTGTTGCGCATATCAATTTTATCGTGTTTCATTAATAATAATAACTGTGATTATAAGCCGTATGACCTTGGGAAGAATGAGAAAAAATATATACTTCAGATTTTAAATTTATTTAGTCAAACAAAGAAGAAAAGATTCACTTGAAGCTTTTACTGATCTTTAGATATTATTATTATTTCCTTATGCATTTTTTTTACAGTCATTTTTGAGTATCACATCAATTAGCCAAAGACTCAGTGAATTGTAATTGATTTTAAATGCTTTGAATATCAGCCCAGCCAGCCAGCTTAATTGTCAATTGGAAAGAGACTCTAAAATATGACGATGATCTCACAGAAATCACTCACAACCACAATAAAAAGCACTTTATGTCGTCGTCGAAATTTTCTAAATAAATTGTTCACATTTTATTATAGGATAATTTTTTTTGAAGCAAATAGTATTTTTATTTTACAGACAATTGGGGAATTTTTGATCGATCTGTCTGAAGAGAGATTTCGATAATTCGAATTGAATCAAATTTACCTAATCTTATTCAATTTGCTTTATGAAAATCAAATTTGAATAAAAATTTGTAGAGTCTTTTCTTAGACCCACAAAACATACAAGATATGTCAGTATCACTAGACGATATCGACTTAGGTCCGTGACCAAGCTACTCTGTCAATTTGAAAGCTATTTGTAATTATATAATTTGTTTATAATACTAACCTAAATCATGTCTGAGAAATAAATTCAATAAATAATAAATTATCTCAAACTTGGGTTACACATTTCTTGTGGGAATATCCATAAGTTTAAGTTCGATCAGATCACTAAGTCAAAGTGGAATTGGGAATATCTCAAATATTTATTGAACGATCTTTTTAAAATTTTGTCCTGGAAAGTCTTGTATTGTAGCTCATATGTATACCAAATTTCAGCCGAATCGGACTATAACTTGATATAGCTACATACCCCCTAACTTCGAAATTTGTTGTATGATCTCATTTAAATGAAAAATACTTCGAAAAGAGCCTCTAAGCTTCGGCACAACAAAGATGACGCTGAGAATTTTTTCATAGGTTTAGACACCTCCCTCGGTCATCTAAATAATATAAAATATTTACAAAGAGCAAACCACAATCACATTAGAAAATTAAACAATAAAATTATTCTATCAATTTTTCGTTCGAAGAGATCGATTGACGAGCCTCATATTGTCTAGACTGAAATTTGCATTCAAGCCTCTGGCAGAGCCAATTCATTTGATAATTGTTTATTTTTACATACATTTTCCGAGTGATGTCACAGAATTCTCAAAATGATCATTGAGGCGTGCTAAGGTTTTTTTTTTTGTGTTTTTGGTTTTGTTTTTTTTTTCTGAGCTAAACAAGTTTTTTGACATATTGTTGTTTTGTTCTCGTATTCGTTTTATGCGATATTATTAACAATTACGTTGTCAGCAAATGTACGACCCACCGAGAGGGGGTGTTCAGATGTGTTGAGGTGGAATTTTTGTTTAATCTTTTGCCAGCTGTTTGCATCGTGCGACCTTTGAGTGAAAAATTCTTTTGTATTTTTTGATATTGTGAGTTTTTGACTGTTGAAAAATTTACAAACTGTGTGGCTAAAAAGCGTATTTAATTAAATGTACTATAGATACATATTGTACATCAATTTTATTTTTCTAAGATTTAACATTTTTCATTTTGCTTAATTAAGTGATTGCTTTTTAGCAATATGAACAATTTGTAATATTTTAAAAACTAAATAAAGCCACAAATATATTTTTTTTCTGGTCCCATTTAAAGTCATTTGGCTTATCCAAAAATATCACCAATTTCTTTTCCAAAGCAATCCTAGCCTGAGATTATCTAGAATCTGGAAAAGTTAATCAACAATTTTAATTACAATTTGCTTGGAAATAATTCCCCAGCCCTACAACTGGCTGTCACTAATGGGTTTATGAAGCCGCATACCAAGTGGTTCGATTGCTCGCCATTTCTTCTTCTGGCCTAGGCATTACCCAAATATTTCCGATACCACTGTCCGAACTAAAGCGATTCGAGTCCCGATATAAGGAGAAACTGGGCGGCTTACGATGCAAATGATCAGTTTCGCGGGTGTAGCGTTCATGGAGTTTCTGTCGCTCCTCATTGGCATAGTTATTGACCATATCGCGAATCATGTCCAGCCATAACTTGATTTGTTCGGGGTCTGCCGTGAACTCGCATTCCTGTTGCTTGCGGCGTTCATAGTACAAGGTAAACGACCTGACCTTTGACTCAATGCCCACATATTCACAGGGATATCGACCGTGGAAAACTAAATGCTTCCCTTTGATTTCCGTATATATAATACATTTGTCAAAAATAAAGACCTTGCCGCGGTAGCTGCGCTTGAGCTTGTGATCGAAGATTTGGAACTCATTGACTTTGCGGAACTTTCCTTGGAAGTAGACATTGAACTAAAAATAGAGAAATAGAATTAATAAAATGGCTAGGGTCTTAAAATATGGCTTGGCTCACTTCATGACAATCCACAATGTCATTGATTGTCTCCGATTCATTGGTGGTGGTGAGCAAGTTACGCAAACGTTTCTCCAAACGGCAGCAGCATTCACTCATAACAGTATCACGATTCTTAAAGAAGGTCTAAGGAAACCAAATTAAAGACCTACATATTTTTTTTTTTGTCATTTCTGGATATACTTACATTAATGAACTGATTCATCAATAGAGGATACCGTGCCATACGCTGTATGGGCTGTACTAGAAAGCTATTGATACCCAACTTATCGTCCTTCTCCCTTTGAATATTCTGTGAACACAATATTTTACTTTAAAAGATAAGCTTATATAGGCAGACAGAACTTACGGCAAAATAATTCTTATAAAGATCACATAATTTTAGGGATTTTTGTTTGTTCATGGTGAATATCACATATCCATAAAAATAGTTTTTCTACAAAAAAAAGGAAACAATATATAAAAGGTTTATTGGAACCAGCTGGATGCTACTTACCTCCAAAAAATCTAGAAAATCAATGAATAGTTGTTTTAAGTTATGACGATTCCGATGCAACATGGGCAGAAACTCATCCCGATGGAATTCGGCAATGTGCTCTATATTCCCAAAGAGATCATATTTCTTGCCACGTAATCCCAGTGGCACATCCTTTCTCTGGAACATGTTGCCATAGTTTTCCAGCCCCGTAAGCAGATTTTTCACATAGGCCTCTTCCGTGTGAATAAGCTCCTCTAGAATGGGATGCACATTTTTATCACTTTTGTCACGCAGCTCAATTTCTTCTTCATCTCTAAAAGACATACTAAAATTATAGTGAAATTCTGAAATGAATTTAATAATGAAAACTTACTCGTCTTTGGTTTGGTATACTGAATAGAATTTATTGACAAACTGCTTATTTGTGGCATCGATAACATCAGTCTTTCTTCTCGGTGCGTTACGATAATTTCTGTGGAATAAGAAGAAAAAGAATTTATAGATCTTTCAAACTATTTGTGCAAGCATAAAAACTTAACAAAACTTAAGTGATTCACAGAATGTGCTCCGTCCGATAAGGCTTATATCATTAAGACCCTATCAATTAAGTCAACTGGGGTTTTACAGAATAATTTAATTCATTTCGCTTGAGTATGACTCATACTATCCATGCAAAGGCAGCTCACTATAAATACATATAATCGATAAAAAAAAATATATCTAGCTCTCAGCCTTTTTTTTTTAATATAAAACCTTCGTATATACTCCAAGCCATTATATAACCCAATGGACACTTGGGTCATGTGCAATTCGAAGGTAGGCATATTCAGGATCAAAAGCCAAGCTATCAGTATCAGAACTAGCACGGCAACACCTGTAAATATGAAGCCTACCAGCTGGCATAGCGCCAGGAAATATTTTTAAGGAAGCATTTAGAAATCAATTTTAATATTATATTTACCCCCCTAACGCATGACTCCTTATGTTGGATTATAGATGTCTTTTTAGACTTTAGACTATGTTGAGAGCCCGTATGATGCTTGGGTCTTCTAGTCTTAATGGGCAGTGTCTCATCGTCGGACTCAGTGTCAATGTCAACTATATCAATCGAAATAGAGGTTCGGTGTTCGGTTTCCGACATTTGGTGTCTAATATACTTCAAGAGCTGCTTTATTGCATTATAAAGATACATTCTATAAATTTAGCAGCATTTCGAAAAGATAATTTATAAAACTTTTAATATGTTTATTTACTAAACACAAGCTCCTAGGATCTCGCAAATCTCTATATATATAAATTTTATTTTTTTCTTTAAGCTTTACCAAAATCTAATTAACTGGTTGAAAAAAAAAATCAAGTCATTAACTGGCAAATACGTGCTCTTGACGAACACTTCTCAATTGGACGAATGCTGTTTATGAGAATTTACTCGATTTTTGTTTATGGTTAACCCGCTTTACTTCATTAGAGACTTGACAAAATCAGTCTTGAGGCTCTATAAAAGGAAGTGTCAAACGATCGTATGGACTGTAACTGGTTGGGTTAGCTTTGAAGGTCATTTCGTCTCGACAATAGTAAAAAAGAGATAGAGAGAAAACCAAATAAATGTGACTCAACGATCTCTCGAGGTGCAATGTAGTTTGATTAAGACCCCGTCTGAAATTGATAAGATAATGGTATTTGACATTGCTCTAATTACCTGGGGAAATCTTTATCGTTTCGTAGCTTTAAAGATACCTCCATTGTGGGATCGGCACTAATTGAACGCTTCACCTGTTCACTTTTCAATTCCTGAGGTTTTTCGCTGACCACAATCTCAGCTGGAGTGGGTTCTGGTTCCACAACCGGATCAGCCTCAAAGTCCGATATCTGATCCACCTCATCTTCAGAGCGCAGTTCACTGGTGGTGCTACAGCTAGTTGAGCTACTTAGCCCCGGCAAGGGAATCCCTTTGGGCTTTTCTTCCCAAATCTTTTGACTTGTCAACTTGTCACCGCGATTCTCCAAAAGCTTCAGGCTCTCTCTCTCCTGCTTTATAAATCTACGACTGGCTTTGAGCGTTTCAAATCTCTGCACCTTCTGCCGTACATCCAGCAAGGCCGGCTCCTCAATGGGTGACAGCGGAATGCCCTGCTGTTCGCAAGTACCGGCCACGCCTACTTCCGTGGGACGCATTTTCAGCAGTGACCGTCGATTGAATGCACTCTCAGTGTCCGAGTTAACCGAGTAGGAGATCTGTAGGCTGCTCGAACTGGAACTCATACTGTCGCGCCGTGCACTACTCTCGGCTTGTGTCGGACTACTGAGACTGCTATGTTTTTCCTGCTGCTCCATACTGATGCGTCGGCGTGAATTGCGTTTGTTGAAATTACGATTGCTCAGATTGCGTTCGCGTCGGAATGGTAATGGGCTCAGATCTTCGTCGGCCATTTTGTGTGTTCACGAGCAGTTCGAACTGATAAGTTTTTATCAAAAGCAAAATACGCTTCGTACTCTATTTACAAGTTTTCTTTTCTTTTTTATTATTATTGTACTTTTTTTTTTGGTTTGTTTCTGAGAATTTCAATACATTTTTAGAGGCATAAAATAATTTTGATTTAATTCACTCGATAATTTGTTCTTGGTCTTGATGCTTTTTCGCATTAACTGAATTTGTTTTAAAGCTTTTCAATGTCGCAAGCTTGAGTGAATTTACGTTAAAACATTTATTTTGAATTCTTTCTATATTTTGTATATTTTGTTTTGTTTTTTTTTTTTTCGCTTATTATATTTTTATATTTTTCTTCTGCTGCGGCACATATAGCCTTTTGATTATAAGTACATATACAAATGTTTATCTCTCTCTTTGTTGCTGTATTTGTTGTTTAAAAACACGTATATCATTTAATGACGTTGCCGTCAACGGACTCAGTCTTGTAGCGTATAGCGATCTAAAATACACTGAGAAAAAAGAATATGAAAAATTGGAATAAAGATCAGAATTTCCAATTAAATTAGAGCAAATTACAAAAATATATTATTCTAGAATAGGCCTGGTGTTTTAGTTCAAGTAATTCGAATATTTTTGTATTTACTTTCGAAAATCCGAATAATAATTATCGTATCGTTTTTTGTGCAGTCAATTTATAGTTTTTTCCTTTTCATTTGTTAATTCAGTTTTTATTTAGAAAAACTAAATGGAACACAAATTGCTAATCGTACAAAACATTAATATCCATAAGGCCATGAAAAACCTCTCTGAGCCTAGCACCAAGGAGGATATTATAATCGAAATTGCTAGGCAACTTAACATACGCTTCAATGATTTGCCTGCACTCCAGGAAAAAGTGTGTGAAGCCCTGGACGACAGCCTAAAACTAGGCTTCATTATTCCCCATGGACATAACAAATATACCCTATGCGAGAAGGCCGAAAATAAAACTCAAAATTTAAAGATTCTACCAGCCATCAAGACTAAAACCACAATTAAATCCAAGAATAAAACCACTATTAAATCCAAGAATAATTCGAAAACTAAATCCAAGAATAAATCCAAGACTAAATCCAATCGTAAGTTAATCGGCTATAACAAAGCCCGCAGTTGTGTCAGTAATCTTCGCACTGCTCGAGAGGATTTAGTATTCCTAAAAGAACATTGTGAGAATATAGTGAAAAATGACGAAAACCTCTGTTCGAAAGCCTCTGTATTCTTAAAGCCAATTTCCAAGAAACCATTGAGATCTTCGACAAAATCGCAATCTTTTAGGGCTAATCAAGCAAATAGCCAGTGCTTTAAATGCCCAACACTATTCCCAAGTATTCCCAAGGCTAACCAGAGCAAGCAATTCATGTCAATGGTGGCCATTTCAAATGTTCCAATTGTATGTGAAAATTTATTAATGGATGAAGGAAAAATTGAAGTAAGATGAATCCAATTGAAAATCTTCAAAGAGTCTTATATTTTCTTCTTCTTTCAGTAGCTAAGTTAAATACATATTTCATTCAAAATTGTTGGTAACAACCTGTGGGTCTATAAGATAAATTAATAAATTAATGTAGTTAGAAATAGTTGAGATGTTATCTATATAGAATGATTCATGCAATTGACTTTACCCAAATTCCGGAATAATAAATAATTTGTTATCTCTTTAATTATTGAAAAGGCAAGGGAAATACTTTTTTCTCTAATTCGACTATTTTTTATAATAATAAAAAAATATTCGAGTTTGTAAACATGACAAGTGTTTTAATACTTCGAAATTTACAGGTCTGCGATAGTAAAAAAAAATAATAATCTTTGGAAGTGTTAGGCATTAAACCTTGATTACCATACCAAAAAAAAATTCCCTGCTTTATCACAACTGATTCATTATAGGTAAGTTTGTGCTTTTTTTTTTTTGAATTTAGGATAAATTAAGCCCTGTTAAATACATAAGAAATCCACGGATTGAATCATTTTCAATTTGAACAATTTCACAGCAAAAATGGCGGAGACTGTTATCTAGTGTCTTAATCTTTTCTAATTATCTTTCAAGTATTTTTAGAAGTACTCATAAAAAATAAAACGTCATAAACTGATAAGAGAGGGGATCTTTTGGCTTATTGCAAAAGTGAAATATCCGTTTGAACTTTTAACTAAAAACATAAGCATTTCCCTTTCAAAACCCTTTTCCATATGTTTTTGAACTTAAAAATTTTCATTATTCTATAATTGAATATGTTTTTCCTATATACTCTATTCTCTCGGATGAATCACTCTCATATGCTCACGTGAAGTTTTGTTGATTTTCTGGCTAATTTTGTATGCCAAATAGAAACTCATTACAAAGTCGAAAGTATTAACCATTATTTGAACAATGTATACAATGATTATTTATAGAGACTGTCTGGGTTAATAATTTTTCAAGCTTTTCTGATAATAATGGAGAGGGAGCGAAAACCAACTGGTCGCATGAATTGACTGAGTAAAATTGACTGCGAAAAAAATGAAATATATTTTTGATCGATTAAAATTGCTCGCGAATAGAGGAGTATTAGTTTTTTTTCTGGGTTTTTCTAAATGTTTGCTATATATTTGGAATATAAAATTTATATATATTTTCTGTTCGTGTACACGTGTTAATTAGACACTTTTCAAACGCTTCGAAAAGACGTAGTTTTTTTTTACATTTCTTTTGATTTCGTTTTTATCACTTACACTTTATTGGGGTAATAGAAGGGCCCTTGAGCTTATATAACGTTTTATGGAGTGTCACAATCGAATTGGCAAAAATCGCTTGTTATTAAAATTTTAACTTCAACGTCACGGCGAGCGGTACACAAGTCGTATACGCAATGCGGCATACATATGCAAAACCAGAGTAGATCGAGTGTGCTGGTATTGGTTGGAAACCTTAATTTTCTACGGGTATTAGCGGGCGCCACGTTTAGTTCATTCGGAACCGAAAGCAGGTAACAGAACAGAGAAGAGACACGTTACGTTTGGGGGGAGGAACTGTCGACGCAGAGCGAAAACAACATCAGCAGACAAGGTGGAACGTTCGCTCACCTGGGCATGTGAATTCGCACTGAGCACAAGAATTCACAATGCAACAAGTGCTGAGTTTAGTCGGCCCCTCTGTATGTGTCAGTATCTTTTGCTTTTATTTGTCGCTATAATTTTTGCTTTTTTTTTTACTTTTTATTGTGTTTTAACTGTTTTTTTTTCTGCTGTGTTGGTGTTGTTGTAGTTGTTGTCACTGCCGCTGAGTGTGACTGTGTTATAATTTTTTTGTTGTTTTTGTTTTAGTTGGTTTGGCTCTCAGCTTTTATTATTTAGTTTACATATGAAAAGAGACAGACCGACATAAATATTCACAAGTTAGCGGTGTCGCGCTTTTTCCACAACTAATTTTGTTTTTGTTCGAGTTTGGCTTTTGTTGTTTGCTGGTCTTTATTTTTATGATTATTATAATTATTATTATTATTATCATTTGCTGTTTATTTACATGCGGCATAAATTCTTAATTAGTCTAGGCCGACATTACAGGTGCGCGTAGTTAGTAGCAACTCGAAGAAGTCTGAGATTTTCTTTTTTTTTAGAATTGGAAAATTCAAGTGAAAACTAAGCAGACTTTAGTTTTTACTTCACATTCATGAAAGCTATTGAATCTAATAAAAAAAACTAACTGTGAAACTCTGTAAGTTATTTTCTTTTCTTTCAATCGCTAAAATAAAAGTAGTTTGCTTAATTAAAAAATTGCTGAAAAATTCAAACCAAACCAACATTGCCTCCTTTTTATCTTATCGGCTTATCAGCAAAAGCTTTTTATACACTATTTCCCGGGGACAAATGTAAGCCTATTAAATATGAGGAAATGATGGCAAGTAAAAAAATAGAATGGTTTAATTGAGAGAATTGCAAAGTCGAACAAGTCTCGGCAAGTCTTGACAAGTGTTTGCTTTCATTTTGTAATGCGATCGCAAGTTGATTGAGGCCAATTGATCATTTGCTTATGCTTAAAATATTAAAAGCACAATGGAAAATATTCAAGTGTTAGCAAAATTAATATTTTTTTTTTTGCATTTTCGGTCATTGCTTATCAATGCTCGATTTTCTTAATTGACTTAATTTTACGCAGTTTTTTTTCAAGTGAATTAAAAGGGAATTAGACTAATATCTAAAATTCTTCTTCTTCTCCTTCCAAAGAATTTGTCTAATTTGTTAATTTTATTTCCATTTCCTTGTTCGATTGTTGCGTTCATTGTCAACTTGTTTCTGAATTTCAAATGAAAACTGCAGAAATTGTTTAAAGCTTCTGCGCGAGCTTTAGCACTGTTTGCTAACGCGACCCCAAGCTGACAGCTACAAAACTTTTCAAGCAGTCCAAGTTCTGCTAGTTTGAAAAGGCGAAGCGGTTTCTTTGCCTAGAAACAAAATTCTTTCGTAAGCAGAAATATATAAGAAAAGAACTGTACATTTTTGATGTATTTTAGAATTAAAATTTAATAAGCACCTTCGCCTGGATGGTTTCAAAAGCTTTCTTATGAAAAATAATGATTTAGTTTCGATGTAGCAATAATCTGTTAAATTTAGTCATTAAATTCAAATCAAAATCTTACAAGATTGACCAAATTAAAACTAAATAATTCTTATATTGTCTTTTTCATTTATATGGAAAATTGTAACTAAAAATGTAATTGCTTGGCACCACATCAATTTGCCCAGTAAATAAACAGAAAAGTGGGCGTTTTAAATTACAATGGTTTCAATTTCTAATTTCCTTTGAACGAAGCTGCAGTGCCAGAGCCTTTCAGCGGAAATTGGTCTGAGTATATCAGTTGGATCAGAAAATTCGACACCTCAGATGTGGGAGTTGTTCATGCCTTCCGAATAAAGAGAAAGTTTGAGAATTTCCATTGGCCAAAAACCTCTCTTAAATTAAGAATAGACTTACTGAGTTATCCATTTAATATTTCCCCAATTTTTCTTGTCAAAGAGTTTTATTTATTTATTATTAACATTTTACGGCAGCTCAAAAATGTATTTCAAATCGATTGGTTTTGCAACTTAATTTTTATTTACTCGCTTAAAATGTCTGGAAGTCTTTCAAACACTGCAGATTTTGATAGTAATGATCCCACTAAAAGCTAGACAAATATTTAAATAGGTTTAATTGTCCAATGGTAATTGGCTCATAATTGAAAACAAAATAAGCCCCAACTTAATATTTACACAAAAAGCTATTTTAAGAAACTCAAGAGCTATTTGAATTAAACCAAGAAAGATCAAAGATTTATATATTTATTTCATAGAACGAGTTAAAATTCCAAAGCTATAGTTCCCGATTAATTAGTTTTTTAAAAACAGTTACTTTCAGTAGAGCTAAAAAAATGCCTTTGTTTGGGCATTAAAAGAGCAAAGCCAACAACGCCCACACCGAGAGAGAGAGAGAGAGAGCGCTCTCCTCCCATACATCAAGACAAACCGGCTACTGTCTGCTCTGGCCACTCTGGGCACTCACACCACCAAAGTTTGCTCCGCGATAAGGCGGCTCTCAGCTTGTATAAAAACCGCCATACTGCCTGCTGGGAGCTAGTTTCTTATTGGGATCGGTTCAGTGCTTGTGTTCAGCGAGCCTGTTTTTGAGGAGAATATCAGAAATATCAGAATAGCCCAAACGTTAACGGCTGAAGCTCGAGTGACAGCAGTTTTCATTTCAAATTGATTAAGAGGTAAGACGGTTATCAGAACTGTAAAATGAGGAAAAGTTGGAATTTGTGCAAAGACTGAAGGAAAGATAAGGAAAAGAACTAATTAAGAAATTTATTTTTAATTTTGTGCAATTGAATGACTCAAGTGATGTAATATGACAAAGAGGTTTTGAATTGATCGAAGAAGCAACAAGAAATCTGCATTGTCTCCTATGACTAAAATTAGTTCGGTTCTGTTCTGGCCGCCCACCCCCTTCTGGTCGAGGAGATCCATTCTAATTGTCGATTAGCCGAATTTTGTGGGTCAATTGATGCGAAATCGAAAAGTTTTGAACTCGTTACCGATTCGCAGTTTTCACTTGCCTTTCAACTAGTTCGGAACCCACACTCGAATCATTCGCCCGCAAATATGTGAAGGACAACGACGTGTGTGGACCAATCAGCCAAAATATATAAAAAAAAAAAATCAAAAAAAAAAAAAATATATATATATATATATATATCGAAAGCAATTCTAGAAACCTTTTTTTTCGAATTGCATAGAAATAGAAAATTTTTACAAAATTCAGACAGTGGAGTGCGTGAACGTATTTCGAAACGTGAGGTACTAAAAAATATCGGACCAACTCAAAAATCCTAAAAAAAAAAGTTTCAAAAGAATTCAAATGAAAATTAATATTTTCATTGCTGTGTTAAAAAATTTAAAAGAAAAAAATAAAAGCCTCTTAAAGACCACAAGCGATGAGTTTGTAAAAATTGATTTTATAATGATTGCCTTGGCTTATCAGAGTGTGGCTTATATAACATTGTTAACACCTTTCCAAAAACGAAATACGGCAACAGTTTTATTGATTCTTGAGTATTTTTGGGTACAAATTTTCTGAATTCGAGCAACCCGATTGTAAATAGAATCCAATTATAAAGTGTTTTGATAATAATTGATAATTTTTTCACCCAGTCATTGGGCCTTATCAGTTTCCACCAAATTGCTGTGTGCTTTCAACCATATGGTTGACAAAATAAAAACTATATATATATATATATATTAAAAAAATATATATATTCATTTGGGTCCTTGACCTATAAAAAAAAAATATCAAAAAACATGTTAATAAAAAAAAAAAAATTGACTTGGGCTAGAAATACCAAATAATTTGATATACTTTGTTCCCACAATTGAAAATCTCAAGACCTTTTGACTCGAGAAAAATAAGGAAAGCTGATCACCTTCCAATTAAGAAGCAACCGAAAAAAAAACCTGAAATTTAAATTTAATCAAATCATGACACCAAAAGACACACAGACACACACACACAGACGAATAGACGCAAATTAAATTAAATTGAAGACTTGCAGGCAACAAGTGGGAAAGTAAAGAGCAAAACGAGCGAAACGATTAGGCTAGAAAGGCAAAAGCAGAAAATCGATCAAAATATAACAAAAAGCAGAAAGAAAGAAAAGAAAAAAAAAGAGACAAAAACGAACATGCCAAAAGTGCAAATCGATTGCTGCAATTTGAGACAAACACAGACAGCGGAAGAGGCGGAGACACAAGTTAGGGCAATCAAACCAAAGGCAATCAGGCATTACAAACAGCTGAAAATAGGAGAGGTGCACAAGGGGGAGGCGGATGGTCGAAGAGTGTCGTGTTTTTTTTTTTTTTTTTTTTTTGACTGACTGACTGGGCGCATTGCCAATGTGACAGGAACGGCAGCGACACTCTAAACTGGTTTGCCATCCAGAGGGCGCTCATTCCTGTGAGCATGTCGGGGCCCTGGCCCACGCTCTTGGTCTTTATTATTTATGAACTTGAAAAAAAAACTGAAACTGCTGACTGCAATTGGATGAGGGACGTTCTATTCGACTGCGCCAACGCCCTGAATTGTTCTTCTTCTTCTTATTCTTCGTCGTCGTTGTTTCCAACTGCCCAGCCAATCTCTGTGTCAGTTTGTCTGTGTGGGTGTGTCTGTGTGACAATCAATGCATTTCCGTTTCAAAAGAAAAGAGATACCTCTGAACTTATATAGAGTCAAATTATTTTAATTTGCCGATATGACTCAGATTTATAGTTTCTATTTGCCAATTTCCAAATTTGTCCGATCTCTGTTTATTTGGGATAGAATAAAACCACAGCTAAGTCTCATTGTTATATGATCGACATAAGCCCTTTGTATAGAATTTATCACTTTTATTTAGCGGTTTAACTAGGGCATCGTATAACATCATATAACAATTGACTTAAGCCAACCAGTCATATCTGCTGATCTACTGAAGCTTGTTATCTTAAGAGGCTCCCGCATAGATAAAAGCAAATAAACACATTCTAGAATTTCATCATTGAAAGTGGCATATCTGAGATAATCAGTTTTTTGTTTTTTTTTTTTTTACAGGAAATTTCATTGAATAAGCACAGAAATGGCCGATGAAGCACAAGCACCACCAGCTGAGGGCGCCGCACCCGCCGAGGGCGCCGAGACCGCACCACCAGCCGAAGGGGCTGAGGGCGCCGAGGGTGCACCACCAGCAGAACCAGCTGCTCCAGCTGAGCCGATCAAACACTCCTACACTCTCTTCTATTTCAATGTGAAAGCACTAGCCGAACCGTTGCGCTACCTGTTCGCCTACGGAGCCATTGAATACGAGGATGTGCGTGTAACCCGCGACGAGTGGCCCGCCCTGAAGCCGAGTAAGCTTGCCGTTTAGATACTCTAGATATTCCAAAGCTAATTTCTATGTTCGACTGTTCCCGATTAGCCATGCCAATGGGTCAGATGCCTGTGCTGGAAGTGGACGGCAAACGTGTACACCAGAGCATCTCGATGGCACGCTTTCTGGCCAAGACTGTGGGTCTGTGCGGTGCCACACCCTGGGAGGACTTGCAGATTGATATTGTCGTTGATACCATCAACGATTTCCGTCTAAGTAGCGAACAATGTGTGCCTCATTTTGCATGTTCAGTGTTCTTGATTAACTTTGGAATTTTTAATGTATAGAAATTGCAGTCGTTTCGTATGAGCCGGAGGATGAGATCAAGGAGAAGAAGCTGATAACCCTCAACAATGAGGTCATTCCATTCTATCTGGAGAAATTGGAGCAGACCGTCAAGGACAACGATGGTCACTTGGCATTGGGCAAAGTAAGCTAATTTCCTATTTTATCACAAGTCTAAAACAACTCAATCACACATATATCCCATCGATTCTAGCTGACTTGGGCTGATGTCTATTTTGCCGGCATTACCGACTACATGAACTACATGGTTAAGCGCGACTTGCTAGAACCCTATCCAGCATTGCGTGGCGTGGTCGATGCGATTAATGCCCTGGAGCCCATCAAGGCCTGGATTGAGAAGCGTCCGGTCACCGAGGTCTAAAGCATTCAGCACCGAAACTAAAAAATATATAACTGGACAAGATAACATTGCACAAGACACACCACACCAACATATACATTTTTTATCCCATTTTGTTCCTCTTTTGTAGACTTGAAATATCAACAAACCCATTTTTCGATATACTTATAAACATACCTAAAACGAAATGAAGAAATACTGAAAGAAGCACGGAGTTACGTTTTAACTAAACCATTTTAGATCGTAGCACATGGTACTTTATAATTCTTGGCTTAATTCTCTTTGCACTTAGTATAATGGATTTACTTTTTAGATTGAAAACTAGAAAACTTAAGGTTCGCGTCTATGAAAATGTTTTTTGAAATTGCACAGTTCTTAATACGTTTGCTCTACACATTTAGGTCTAATGGAGAAATAATTTTATTGATTTAAATATCTATACTTATTGCTCTAACATTTACTATGTTCTATATTGATTTGCACATCTTCTGAGATATATTCAGCTATTTTTGAAGCGCATTAAATATTTAAATAACAACAGCTCAGAAACAATTACAGTTTTTATTTTATTCAAATTTGTACTTTGTCTGAATTGGTCGCCCTCAAGAATTTTCTTTGTCATAAAAAAGACTCAAATCGCAAAGAATATGACTCAAAAATAACCCCGAAAACTCTTAATTGGTACACAAAGCGTAGAAATTTAATTTCACGAATTGAAAAGGTCAAGTAAACCAAACCCAACATAAGTAAACTGCCAATTATTTATAAATATGAAACTTTGTAATTGTACTTTAAATATTTTCACAATATTAAAAAAACATTTAAATAAATCACACAAGATAAACTAAATGCAGCACATTTTGATCAAATATCTGAATATATTTTATTTTTCTTTTGCAAATATTTTTTTAAGTATTCAAATTAAAATTAAAATGTAAGCCAGCCCTGTTTCGGGACTGCCAGATTTTCTTTTAAGTCTGGCAACGCCGCTCAATGCTGTCAACGGTGATAATTCAATTGAAATTTTTTCTTCACACAAAATAAAGCATCCAAGTTTAATTAAGGAGACTTGTAATTGGGAAATACGAAAATGCAGAGTAATATGGATGAATTAGCTTCCACGAGAGATGCAGCAAGGATGTGTGAGTCGGCAAAGGAATTCGATGCATTTATTGAGAGTTTGGGCCTGTCAGAAATTTTGTTAAGTACATCAGAAGAGCCAACCTCATCAGTTTCTCCAAGAATTAAGAAACCTGTAAATCTAAGTAAATCTGCAATTCTTCAATGCGAAATACCGCCAGTTTCTAGCACAAAAGATCATAAGGCAATTCAGACAGATAAAACAGAATTCATAAAGACCTTGAAAGAAAAACAAAGCCAAGAATCAGAATCATCTTTTAAGAAATGCCAAGTTCAGGAAACAAACGAATTACCTGTTAAGACTAAGAAAGCAAACAAGACTTTCACTGCAGAGGAAAGGGAAAACCTGATGCAAACCAAGAGATTCCAGAATTTTGTCCTGCGCAGCGGACATATGATGGATCGGGTTCTGACTGAATTGGAATCTATTAATCAAGAACAGATTTTACCAGAGCCTAAGACTGATGATCAAAACTTTTTTATAAATTTTCGTCGAAGCTATAAAAATGAGTCTGTCACCAATCAAAGGTGCATCACTTCCTTGGATATTTCAAGGCACAATCCAGAACTCATGTTGGCCAGCTACCATGCAGCCTACCATCATCTGAGTGAATTGGCCATTTGCGACAATGCTTCCGATGGAAAGGTGCTGCTCTGGAATATAGAAGCCCTGAGACAGAATCCCGAAGATAGGTTTTCTTTCGGAAGCCCGATTACCAAAGCCAGTTTTGTGCCCAGTCAACCCAAACTTGTGATTGGTGGCAGTTGGAAGGGTCATGTGTTGCTCTGGGACATGCGTATTCCTTGCCGTACACCGGTTAATTGCACAACATTGACACCAATTAGTCATGTTTATCCCATTTGCGGTCTCCGAAATTTGGCAAACAGTCAAGTGGTCTCGTTGTCTACAGATGGTCAGTTGTGTACTTGGTCCATGAATATGATGTCGCGTCCCTTGGATACTATGAAAGTGAAATATAATGGATTCGATATCGGTGCCACCTGCTTAGATCTAAATCAGGAGTCTTCATACTTGATTGGCAGTGAAAAAGGCCACATTCTTTGTCCAGAGGATGTGAAAAAAAATTGGAAGGTATATAGCAAGCACTTGGCACCTGTCACCCGTATTGCTAGTCACTGGGAGCGAGAACAGTGTGGACACTTGTTCTTAAGCACCTCAGTGGATTGGTCTGTCAAGCTCTGGTCACGTCAACGGGCGCGTCCGCTTTGCACTTTGGCCGATAATTCAGACTACGTCATGGATGCGGATTGGTGTCCCAGAAACGAAGCTATTTTTGCTTCCACAGTGAGCTGCGGTCGCCTGGATATTTGGCACTTGACTCAGAATAGTTCCATGCCGTTGGTGTCCGCTGAACTCGATAATGCTCCCAACTGTCTAATGTGGCTTCCGAATGGTACTCAAATCGCTGTGGGCGATGAAACTGGCCAACTGTCCTTGTACGAGTTACCAAGTGAACTTGTCCAGTCCAATGGTGATGAAGCTGCCCATTTATTGCAAGTCTTGGAGGAACTGCAGAGATGTGAGACTGAAGCTATCGATAATATCTGGTAAAATAAAATAGGCATTTAAAATATTTCAACAATTTTAAATATTTAATTGTAAATGCAAAACTGGTCTATTCTTGATGCTTCCATTTTGGGGGACGCTTTTCTAAAAAGCTGTTTATGCCTTCCTTGCAATCGGAAAATGTCAGATTCTCACACATTTTCTGTAAAACATTAACAAAATAGAGTAAATAAAAAAAGATAAGGTTTCTTAAACTTACAGCCTTGCCCTGTTCATAAGCATCTTTTAGGGACATGCTCATTTGTTTGTAATAGAACTTTTTGCCGAAACTAACGACAGCTCGACTTTTGGACTTGATGGCACAAGTGATTTCATCAACAGTCTCATCTAGCTTATCCTCGGGTACAACTTTCGTTACCAACCCGCCAATGTATGCCTCTTCGGCAGTAATGGGTAAGCCTGTCATAAGCATATAGGCAGATTTCGTGCGCGGCATAATCCGTGAAATGGCTATTCCTGGTGTAGTGCAGAAGATTCCGACTCCGGCTCTAAAAGGAAAATAAAGTCTTCAAATTGGAAATATGCATTAAATTTTAATCATACCCAGGCGTTGAGAATTTGCTTTTGTCTGAAGAGATTACCATGTCACAGGATGCCACCAGTTGGCATCCGGCTGCAGCTGCATAGCCGTTGACCTTGGCAATTACCGGCACCGGCATGCTTTGTATATCTAGAACTATGTCAGTAAGCTTTTGGAATACGCATTCATGTATTGTGGGATCTTTTTGCTGAAAATATACACTTGCATTTTTTTCACACTTAAATTGGAAAACTTATTTACCAGTTCCTTGAGATTGTGACCTGCTGACCATAATTTGCCTTTTGCTGATAACACAATGCACCGCAGATCCAGATTATCAATGTCCTTGAGCATTTGCGAGTGGAGTTCATTCATCATGTCCATTGATAGTGAGTTCAAAGTGCGCGGATGATTTAACGTAATTTCTCGGACTCCATTACTTTCCGTAACATCAAGCAGATGCAGCTTCTCCTGGGCTGCATTGTGTGCAAAGCGAAACGCATTGTATCGCCCATTCTACGAAAATTAAATGTTATTTGTGAAATTTACCTAGTAAGTTTACTTATTACAATAATTGCACTTTTAAGACCTCTGCGCAACATAATTTATGGCAAAAACAAAAACAATAAATACTGATAACAGAAGGCAACTCTGCTCTTGCTATTCAAAGCAACTCTAAGAATTTTGATTTAATTTAATTATTTAAGGAATACAATAAAATTGTAAATGACTGTCATTTTTAATTTTTCCCAATTTTATTTGTTTTTAATAAATTAAATATTACTCAAACATTTTAAAAGGAACACCACTACTGGTTCACTACTGGTTCGCGGAACAAGTTCACTCCAGTGCTGCCAATTCAGGCTAGCATTTTTATTTAATTTTTCTATTTTTGTTTTTGATAAAACTTATAATTTATTAATTTATTAATTTAATTTATAGTTTTTATCACATTGATAAAAATCGACTACAATGTAATTTATCGGATTTAAATTGACAAACCTATCATTTGAGAAAAGAAACAAATTTTTTTTATAACTTTTCTAAACAAAATATTTTAAGTGTTTTTCACTGCGACACTGACGACAAAAGCTCGCTTGGGGATAACATTTCACAGCTTAGAATTTGATAATCAGGAATTTCAACATTGCAGCCAATTTTCAATTTCTCATTACCATATTCTCCAATAAAAGTGTTACCAACATTTTCCGGTGTGCCTAAAAGAATTTCAAATATACAAATGGATCCCATTTGAAATGGAAATGCTGGAAATAGGAATACGGATTTTGATGTTTCGGGCTCAATGGTTGAAATTGTATTTCATTTCATCGAGAAATGGAATTTTTTTTTTTATTTTATCAAAATTGTTTTTCAAGTCATTTTGTTCCTCAACTTTTTTCTTTAATGTTTCTTCTATTTGTTTTTTGAAGATTTTGAAAATTTTCACATGTTTTTCCAAATTAACAATTTTCTTATGTTTAAAAGACTCGCAGTTTCAGGATTGAAAATATTTGGAAGCTCGGAAATATTTCCGACCTTCAAAATATTTTAATATAACTTAAAATATTAGGGATCAAAATTATTTTATCATTTCAGTGTAATGTACATAAAATAAAAAATAATAATATAAGAAACTAAATGGGTGAGCAATTCTCTAACAAAACAAGAAAATTCAAGTCATAAGTCCTGACTAAAAAAATAACAAAAATATTATTCTATCCCATCCCATTCCTGCGGTTACTTATTATAAGTCCAGATTTGCTGAACATACGCTCAGACTCTGTACACGTGGAGGGAACACATACAAATTTAGGTACTATTTGTTTCATATTAGAATCACTATGCTGGAATAAAGAAAATTTGATATATTGTAGGGGATCTACATTTTCATGTGATGTGCAAATTTTTCACAGTACCATCGATAGCGACAAAAAACTATCGATAAAAATTCGATACCTCGATAGTACCATCGATAGCTTCCCAGCCCTAGCTCAAATTTGTGGAAAGAATTGCGTCGAGCACAACGACGGCGCAATCTATTGATTGTTTAATTTATAAATTAATTTATTTTGTTTAATTGTCAGCGGGGCAGACGAAAGTGCTTCAAACAAAATCCGAGAGTGTAAGTTCCGCGCGGTTATCAAAATAATTTAAAGAACAAGAAACGCCATATACCATTTTGAGACTCACGCAAGCACATAATTTGCATTTCGTTTCCTCTCCTCATACACATATATTTTTATCAATTTATTATAAATTAAACTCTTGTCTGCAACGAGTTGCAGCCAGGTCCAAAGTTCGCTTTTTCGTTTCGTCTGTGTTTATTCGGTGTAGGTGCGTCGCTGATTGTGTGCGTCTCATTTTATAGCGTTTAGAGTGCAGCGGCCCCAGACCTGTTTCTGTTTCTGTCTCGACTATCTATTTGAATATATACATCTTTATATATAAATAATGATTATTTTTCTTATAACTGTGCCATTTTTCAGTTGTTAAAAGCGTATTTACCGTGCCGTTTTTTTCCACACAACATGGCTTCGCATTTTTTCTATCGCACTGCATTTTACGCAACTGCAGCCAAAAAATCAATAAGCCTGCCGTTTACAGCTGGTCGCACGGCAGCCACTCTAGCTGTGGGTCTGTCCTTTGGTGGTAAATGTTTATGTCAAATTCGTCTATCTAATTAGAAATCGTTAAAAATACATGTACATATTCTGCTCTTTGCCCCCCCTCTCCCACACCACATCCACACCATCCCCTCTCTACAGCACAAAACAGCCGTAACGCCGCCACAGCTGTGCCATATGAGCAAGTCTATGCCGACTCTTTCATTGGTAAGGGCCCAGGGCAGACACTGCTCCAACGTCAACAACTAATCCAACGGCCGCTCTGCCGCAATTTCTCGAGTCTCCAAATGCCGCTTCAGGCGCAGGAAACAAAGCTGGTGCATCATGTAAGCGATCTACACATACTTCCTATAACTTTACTATATAATTTCACTTTCCTTTCTTTATTTATTTGTTGTGTGCCCGCCCTGTCCTTGTCTATTCTGCTTGCTTTCCTACTCACCCAAACTACTGTTTTAAATTGCTGCAAGAAAGGCAATGTCCACTTGCTAATTTAAAGACTTGACCTTTGTTCCTCAAACAAAACAAGGTGAAGCGAAATCACATACAAAGTGGTACTTTAATTACACTCACATTTTGCATGCCTGATTACTTTTATGTATTTCAAATAATTTGTAGTTCTTTTTTTATATTTTTTTATTCATTAATTAGTTAATGACAGACATTTCATGCTTGAAGTAACCTCTAGATAACGAACCGGGCCAGCTGTTCGGTTCATTTCAATGAATTTTGATAGGCTCTGCCGGTAGTCAGTTTAGTGGAGGTGTTCCACTTTCGAGAAGAGTAGAGTTCAATTGAGGCGGTGATAAAGCTCAAGCTCTGAATTTTTCATTTGATAAATCATAATGACCGTAACTATTGTAAATTTTTGCTCAATGCCAAGCTTTTGCACCGGAGCGCTCGCTCTCTCTGGGCTCTTTCATTCCAGAAGCTTAAGCTCGCCATAGAATTGGCGAGGTGCACGATAGATATATTCCAGTGTCAGAATGTAATTCAATCCGCCACAGAAAAATTGTGTCTATATGTTTATGTGTGTGTACGCCACTAGAAATTGTATGCCATTTTTTATGTGAGACTGGAATAGTCGTACGTATTTGGAATTGTCAGGCGGGCACCGAGTACCGATCCCGCCACCCATTTGTATGGTGTATGCTCAGTTTCTCAGTTTCTCGGCGATTTTGCACCTGCCACAGCGGGCTCATAATTTCAAAGTTTTCAATTTAAGCGTTTCTATCCATAATTATGGATTTTGCAATTGAAATTGCACTTTTGGTTATCCTATTGGTCATTCTATTGCGTGTCTATAAGCGCCTGAAAATTGTGAGTTTCGAGTTGAGTGCAATTTAGATTTCATTTCAAGTTCAAAAGTGTCATATATAAAGCAAATTCTGTGCGGGGTTAGGGTTAACTGGAAGATTGAGGGGTCAGAGTAAAAATGTCAGAAAGGTTTTTTACTTAATACCTAAAAATGATTTGTGCGACCTAACTGAATATTTTATAGATTAAAATAGGTTGTAGAGTAAGTAGCCCGCAAATATTTTAATCTAAATTGCGATTGCTTATCTCTACAAGTTGATATGTCTGCTTGTATTAAGTACTATCAGGTGGCAGTAGGAGTTATTAAAATAGTCTGTCGAAACTTTTAATCGGCTCAGTTCGATTCTTGGTAGGCTATAGTTCAATGTAAGAAACCAGAAATAAGATAAAGGAAATCAGAAAGGTTCGATTGGATTATCTAACCATAGGTTTCTTTGGACCCCAAGGAACCCCGCTTTGTCTAATCCAATTTTTCTTATCACTCTCACATATTCATAAGTGTGCATCATGCCATACAAAGAGTTTTTATCTTATCGTATAATGTTGATTTCTCTTACGTAGAGCGCCATGGCACCGATGAAGAATCGCCGCTATATATCCTCGAAGGATATAACCAAGAATATGACTCTCTACACAAATAACAAGGCAAATGTGGAGGTGGATCCCAAAACTTTGGCTTTCAGAAAACCCACTGGCAATCCGCTGGTCCTCATGATGGCCTGGTTAATGGCCAAGCAGAAGCATCTTAAGAAATATGCCGAGATCTATACAGAAATGGGATTCGATGTGATGGTCGTACACATTACACCCTGGCAGCTCTTATGGCCAGCCAAGGGCACCCAGGTAAGTCGTTCAATATCAGAAGAGATCTGTTGAATTATATAATTCCCGATTTGTCTAGGTGGTGGCTGCCGAGACGTTGAAGTTCCTGGAGAATAATACACAATATGCCCCCATAGTGATGCATGGTTTCTCGGTGGGAGCCTATCAGTTTGGAGAGATAATGTTGCAGATGTCCCGCGATATGGCCCGGTATGGTAGCATTTTGGATCGCTTCGTTTGCCAAATTTGGGATAGTGCTGCCGATATTACTGAAATTCCGGTTGGCGTACCCAAATCCATATTCCCCAAGAATGAACGCATGCAGAGCGCCCTGCGAAACTACACCCTGTACCATCTGAAGACATTCCACAACCAGGCCACCATACATTACATGAGGTCCAGCCAAATGTTTCACTCCACACTGCTCAAAGCCCCCGCGTTGTTCTTTGTGTCCGACAATGATCCCATTGGACCACCCGCCTCAAATATGGCCGTACGAGACAACTGGGTGAGGGCCAACATTAAAGTGACTTTCAAGCGCTGGGAGCGTTCCCAGCATGCAGCCCATTTGATAAAGCATCGTGATGAATATCTGGAAACGCTATTCAAGCATATGGAGGAATGTGGCGTACTAGAGGCGGTGAATGTGGCCAAGCGTGCCAAGTTGTAAAACGAAAAAAAGTGATGATGAGTGTGTGATCGGAAGATACGAATCATATATACTGCGATTTTATGACTCTACATAGTTTTTAGAAGTGGAAGGAAGAGTCGAATGCTTTCTTTCATATTATATGCGTTTCATATTTTTTTTGTTTGTTTTGAGGCAGAATCTTTAATATGAATTTGGCTTCAGCAAATGTAAATGAGTTATACTCGAGACAAAGCGAAATTCTTAGGTTAAGTTGAATGTCAAATTGATCTATTTATATTATGGCCCGAAAAGGCATCAGCAACTACAAAAGCAAAAAAGCAACAGCACAGCAGATGATAGTGTTTAAATGAAAATCATTGTTGAGACGACACAGAAACATTTAATAAAGTAATTTTATCAAAAAAAAAAAAATTGTCTTCAAAATTAAAAAAAAGATGGAGCGATCGCTGCGGACAGGATTCGAACCTGTGCGGGTAGAACCCAATGGATTTCAAGTCCATCTCCTTAACCACTCGGACACCGCAGCTTGTTTTGGACTCTATCTGAATGCATATAAAAGACACGACAAATTCGTTCCACACATTTGTTCCACATTAACTTGTGGCAACGCCAACACCATGTCAAATGATAATTAAATTTAATCATAGCAACCATTTAAAATTTGACTCATAATTATTTGAATATTTTTATATTAAAAACTAATTAATTCAAATATTTTTATTGGAATATCTAATATGTTGATATGGCCTTAGTAAAGAATTTGAATGTATTAAGCGCCATCTATTATTAAATTTATAAAATATGAATCACTAGCGCCACCTGTAGTTAAGAAAATGAAACTTGAGTGGAACAAATTAATTTTGCTCTTATAAACGTTCTGACAGATCGATCCACAAGCTGCGGTGTCCGAGTGGTTAAGGAGATGGACTTGAAATCCATTGGGTTCTACCCGCACAGGTTCGAATCCTGTCCGCAGCGATTCCTTTTTTTTTTTGCATATTTCGATTTCAAAAATAATTTCAAAGTGCTCATTTGGTTTATTTATTTTTTTAATGTATATTTTTTTCTACAAAAATAGTCGGAACTTTTTTGTTTAAAACTATGGTTCATATATTTAAAAAAAACTTAATACAAAGTATTTGCATTAGTAAAAGTAATCTTAAAGCTAAACTCAACGCGCCCTTGCATTATTCTCACTGTTTTGGTGGGGGACGATACACGCCCACAACAACAGCGTGATCCCTTTCGTAAGGCTCTAGAGTAAGTTGTTCCTGAGGTTTCAGTTTGTCAGCCTGCATTTTCTTGACCTCAGCTGCAAACACAGCTTCGGGTTGCGCCGTCGAGTCAATGCAGGAAGCCTTAATAGAAATGACAAAGTGCCCACCATTCTTAAGGAAATGGTGAGCATTCAAGGCCACAATACGGCCCTGATCAGGCTGGGCCACGTCCGCGAAAATTGTGTCCACCATACCGACTAGCATTCGGTACTTATGGGGATGACGAGCATCTTCGATGATGGGTATAATATTGGTACGCTTCTTAGCCACATTTATCAGATCGCGGCCGGAACGGTGAGAAAACTCAACGGCGTACACTAGACCTTCGGGACCTACCACATCGGAGACATGGGACACTGTGGTACCAGAGGCACCTCCCAAATAGAGGACTTTTGAACCCGGTGGCATGTGTATTTTCTCAACACCGCCCAGAATGGCTGCAGCCAATTTCGAACGGAAGGGATTCCACACACGATACTCCACCTTCTCTCCGCCAGTCTGAAAATAGAAACGAAAACAATTTATAACGGCAGGTCAAATGCAGACAATCTGTCAGGGTTAGACGGAGTCTCAGCTGTGCAATAATTCTAAGCATACCACAGTGTGCCCATAGCTGCTTCGCGTGCACCTTGAGTGCACACAGCTGTGGGCAACACAGTGCACACTCGTGACCACAGTTTGCCACGTTCTGTACCCCTGCACAACATCATCATTGAGAGAGTTCTTGTTATTTCACACTCAGAAAGGACTTACCTCTACGGAAATGCGCTTCTCGCCGTAGACCTCGGAGCCGGGCACAAAATTACGTGTGACCAGGGCGTCTTCCTTGCCGCGAGCGATGAAGACACCTTCGTGGCGATGGGGTTCAATTGTAACAGTTTTACCGCCTTTGAAGCCACCAGCGCCGCCACCACCACGGCCACCGCCGCGGCCACGACCGCCACCACCTCCGCGGCCACGTCCACCGCGATCGCCACCGCCTCCACGTCCACCAAAGCTGGGACGTCCTCCGCCACCTCCTCGGCCGCCGCCGAATCCTCCTCTTCCGCGGTCTCCGCCGCCTCCACGTCCACGGCCACCGCCACCGCGATCGCCTCCACGACCACCACGGAAACCTCCGCCACCACCGCCGCCGCCGCCACCGCGTGGACTAAAACCTGTAGCATTCAATTTTCATAGATTAATATCAGATTCCTATTTGAGCTAAGTTTCTGTGCTTAAATACAACAATTCCAGCACAAATCAATTGGCTATATAGCTTCGAACACATGTTACACACCTGGTTTGCCCATTTTTACTTTGTTGAGTTAAATTCTTCACAAAATCAATTCCGGAAAACGCACGCGGCAAACAGAAACGCTGTACCACATGCAAGAAGAATATAGAAGAAAAAACCACGTGCGGCATTCAACTTAGTAGTTCCAAAATGAGCGAACGCAAATGGAAATTTAGTGCTGCACAACGCATACAGGCCTCCCACTGACCAGTGGTGAGAGTGCTGTGCAACGCTTTTGCAGTTTGCGTGAACCGTTCGTTTTCGGAACGCAGCGTCAGAGTCAAAGAATTTTTCGCAAAATGGCCGCCGCTGCACAAAATGAAGCATAGCTGTTTAAGAAAATTAACCATCGACGTCGTTGTTAATTAAAGCAGAATAACATAATTCTTACACGAGTGCACGTGCACACCTGTATCAAAACGTAAGCTATTTAGTTTAGTGCTAGCGATTTAATTAGCTTAACCAAAGTGAACGCGTTCGGTATCGTCGGTTCGGGTGCTCTGCTGACAAAGCAATAAAAAATATTTTTCCTGTGCATATGTGTGAGTGCTTATTGCCAGATGCGAAATACGCCTAACAAAATGGCAATTCAATTGAATAATTGTGCTTTACACACCAACAAAGAGTGTTTTACAAAACCACCACCCTCTTCCCCATCCCTCCCCATAGCAATCGGTTTACTTAAATCTGCTACCGGCGCTGGCAGAGTTTCCGTATTGAACCGTTGCCATGCAATTGCCGTCTTTCGTCTACCACCCCTTGCGGGCCTACCGCGACGCGGCATGGGCTATGGTTGAACTTTTTTCAAGACAATGGAGGCCCTCCTTCGGTCGATCGTTAACGCCTTCCGTTCGTTTTCTCCATCGTGTTCTCCTTCCCCCCCAAATCGTTCCATTTTTGCGGTAATGCAAGTCGTGGGTGGGCACGTCTCGCCGTTGGCTCTCCAAATTGCAGCGCGTCGCATTCCTTCGGTATACGTTTTGCCTTGGCTACCCACTCGTGTTATTCGAGAGAGAGAGAGAGAGAGAGAGAGAGAGAGAGAGAGAGAGAGAGAGAGAGAGAGAGAAAAAAAAAAAACAATAATAATAAACACTGATAACCGTGGCTTTGCCCTTAACAAGATTTTGTTTTGGGGTTCTTTCTTTCTTTTTGTTGTTGTTGTTTTTTTTTTTGTAAACTTTTTTATAGTTATTGTCGTACTTGTTACAGCCTCAATACTGTTATTTCTAATGCCTTTCAATATTTTATTCAATTGTAATTGTAATGTATATTTGCAGCTTGTTTGTGTAATTAAAAAATAATTAAAAAATAAAATATTATCAAAATATTTATAAGTGTTCGGCGTGAAAATTTTGAAAACGTTTAAATCGCAGCAAAAGAAAGAAGTTGATTTTGTGAAATTCGCGCTATGGCGTCGCGCAGACGCGCCGATATAAATCCCAAACTGCATATGGACAGGCAGCCCACAGCTGCTCGTATAACAGGTACTAAAGCTGGTCCAACTGAAGGAATTCTATGTTCCCTTTTTACCTGTTTTACTTTTTATTTACAAAAAATTCTTGAAATTTTCCATTTACCAAATATATATTTTTTTTTGTTCTTTGAAAAATTAATGAAATTTTATTTGATTCGTAGATCCTTCACTACCAGCTGGAAAGCGTCGCGAAATTGACAACGTTATGAAAAAGGCACGAGCCAATACCACCAATGATTACTGGGATAAGAAACTGATTGAGGCCGAGGAGAAGGATCCAAATCGTTGGCGCCACACAGGATACAAGAAAATGTACATTCAAGGCGAGAGCAGCTCCGGTGAGAGTGAGCGTGAAGTTCGTGAAGGTGGTGCTGGGAGTGCTGCGTACGGTCGTTATGCTGGTGCCCCACCGGGTGGCCCACCGCCGCGTTATGGTCGCTCCCGTTCGCCACATTCACGCAGTCGCTCCCGCTTGCGCAAGTCCCCACCATTGTCTCCGCCGCCGCGTCGTCGTTCACCACCATCGCCGCATGAGCCACCTCGTGGTAGGCCACGGTCACCGCCTCCGCGGGGCATAGGCGGTCATCCGCCGCGTTCACCAAGCGATTTGATGCGTCGTCCTGGCAATGGGCACGGGCGACCGCGTTCGCCACCCGAGCCGTCTGCTTCGTCGTCGCTGCGACGCAAGCCCAGATCACGTTCCCCGATGAGTAGGCGCCGATCGCCTCCATTGCCGCCACCATCGTCCGGTCCGGATAAGCGTGGCATGGGACCGACTCACATATTACCGCGTTCCAAGCGACCACCGTCACCACCGCCACGGGTAAGATTGGAATCCATCATTTCTCTGAATCATTCAACTGACTTGTTTTATTCTCTCTTGTAGCACTCGATGCGTTCGCGTTCCAACAGTTCTATGAGCAGTAGTTCGGATGATTCCTGCTCGCTCTGCTCGCCCAGTCATCGACATAGATCTCGGTAAGTTCTGGAATCGATTGGTATTGGTTCGACTGATCACTTAACCATTTTTTCTTTTAGATCTCGGGGACCGCGTTCTCCTCCGCCCAAGCCGCGTAGTCATTACCGTGCCGGCGGTCCACCATTGCCGCCTCCAGAGGGCCATGTCCGCCATGGTCGTCCCACCACGCCTCCGCCCTTGCGTGGCAGTGTAGCTGTATCAGCCATGGATAAATATCGCGAAGCGAAAATGCGTCATATTAGTCATGAGCGTAGTGTGTCGTCGGATACTCATATGAAAATCGCTCGGGGCTCGCGTCATTCGCCCCCGCCGGAAGATCCGCGTCTCAAGCATCGGCCACCAGAACCGCCAGAGCCAGCGTCTGCGGCTCCCGCTGTGGCGGTACCACCCAAAAAGAAAAAGAAAGAAAAGGAGGTCGGTATGCTTAAATCACTGAAACATTGAATGGTGTATTAATCCCATTGCTTTGTGACTTTTATAGCTACGGCCCCGCATTAAAATCGAAGGTGAGAAACGTAAGAAGCATCCAAGTGCCACAGGGACTGGCAGCAACGGCGGTAATGCCAACTCTTCGTCAGAGTCGGATGATTCGGGCGGTTCGGACAGCGATGAGGCTGCGTTACCCAGCTTTTCCGCCACAACGCGTTTAACACTGTCTGAGCGTTTTGGTAAAATGGCCCAATGGAGTATCGATCGAAGCAATATGGAGAACATGCGCATCACTAAAGACTCAGCTGGTGGTGCGCTGAAAGTAATGATCGAAGAAGGGCTCGAATCTCCGCCGCGTCGTTATACGTATTCACCAGCGCCGGCTGGTCATTTTCCGGAGGAGTTGGCCACAACAGCACCGTCGGGCATGTTGTCGTGGGATGATGTCCGCGTCCGTTACGAATATTATAAGAGTCGTGGCTATCTCCGCGATTTGGACTTGAAGGTAAAACATTTCGCACATGTTCAAAATAAAAGTGATTTTAATTAATTTCCTTTTCTCTTTTCAGGATTATATAAAATGGGAAGAGTGGTGGTATAAGTATCAGGAATGGTTAAAACAGGAACGTTATTATGAGTACTGGGATCGCAGTCAACAGTTGCGACGTCGACGTAAGAAACTCCCAGTCACTCAGCGTCTGAATTGAGTTAATTTCTATACACCTTTCCCCACCCCTTGGCAAGCAATTAGAGGTTGCCTCGTTTATTCTTATTTGACTGTTTTGATTTCCTTTCAAACTTGTTATCACACCCGCCCTCAAGATATGAAAAAGTCGCTCATTTTTGTTTATTTTATTTTATATTTTTTATTTTACTTTTTTTTTTTATTAAATCAGTTCATATTGTCATTTCGGGCTTATCAATTTGTACATTGAGAATGTATGAATATCGCAGTGCATTTTAATTTTTATTTTTGACAAAGCTATTCAGGCAGTCTGATTCAAATGCGAAGCTGACCTGACAATCATAGTAAGGGGGGAGAAAAAGAAAATAATGAGTTTAGGAGGTATTTCTAAAGGCATAAAACATTTATACTAAAATGTAAACTAAATAAATCAATAAAAATAACATTTTTGTTTAAATCAACAAATATTGTGTAATTTTTTTTTAGGATATTTTGGTATTAACTGAGTTGGTTTTCAAGTACATGGAAGGAAATTTCTCAACCGTTGCTTAGAATACTGTTCCAAATAATTACTTGACTTATTCAAAATAATAATAATATATCTAAGGAACGTAAAAATAAAAACGATTAAGCGCCATCTATATCTGGGTGTAATAATTGTATTCTTGTTATGCTTGGTAAGTTTGACAAAAGATGGCGTACGTGTACGTGGAGAAGTATAAGAATGTTCATGTTATAAAAGAAAAATAAGGAAATATGAAAAGGCCCATTGTAATATAAATAAATTGTTTCCTTTTTATTTTAATAAAGTTAATCATGTCTTGTGCAAAAATTTTTTAAGCAAATGTTAAATTGTCCTATAGCTCTTGTATAACACAAATATCTTATACAGATTCGAGTCTACGATATAGGTTTGTGTCTTAGTTATACCTGCTACTATTTAAAGCCTTTGGTACGATAGATGGCGCTGAAATGGGCAGATATTAAAAATATTAATTTTTAAATAATTTCAATAATTTATTTTTACATACTTTTTTTTCGAAAAAAAAACTTTTAGAAATAGCTGGATATGAGGCGTAATTGGTAGACCTGACTTCTTAAAGACTAAACTTTTAACCTAAGAGAGCGAATAATATAATTGACGTGACTTTGGCTTCCGTTGACGATGTTGCCGTTGCCGTTGCCGGTGGCCGCCGTCTTCGACGCGTAACAAAATATGCACACGCAGTCGTTTATTTGACGGCATATAAATTGAAAAATTCACATAAAAATGTGTAATTATTTGGCATGTTTTCAATTTGCATCAGCGGAAGGCAAGGGCACAAAATGAAAGCCAACCGACAAGTCATATCAACAAGGATGTGATGCTGATGGTCTGGGTGAGTGGGGTAGGGTGTGTGGGGAAGGGGGTGGTGAAGGCAAAAGATTAACTGACAAGCTTCAAAATAACGATTTAGTCTTTTAAGGTGTGCGTGAGGTGAGTTCACGATTTCCGTTACCGAAATTACGGTTTTGGCTTATAGAATTTCAATCCGATTGAGGTTAGGTCGACTCAAATGACTTAAGCACCTAAGATATCCTCTGCTAATTAAAAAATATTATATCCAAGATACTTACAATATTTTATTTAATTTTTTTTTTATAGTTTAAGCGATTTACTTTAATTTGGTTACGTTGATTTTGGACATAGAATGAGGATAGTTAAATCAATAAGGATTTGCGTGAGCCAGCTTAGTTTTTCATTATTTTGTTGGCCATCATGGTTATTCGGTTCTAAGTGTCTTTGGCACTTGGTAACCTCAATTTCAAGTAGAACATTGTCGGTATCCTTAAGCCATGTCCTAGCACAAATAAGCATAGATGTTTATACCAAGCTCACATCAACGCCAAGGCACCAAAGGACCAGAACAAGTCTTTAAGACCTGCAAACAGAAGTCAGAGGAAAAACTTAAGGAAAAGTCACGTCTAATTACACACATCTTGAAGGCGGCAGTCGGCGTTTTGACCTGGTTGTGGGTGAAGCCCCGCCCCCCTCTTATCCTATCTCTCTCTCTCTCTGTTTCACTCTTAGCTTGCACTCTTTATCTTGGTCCTGGCCGGGCTTGGGTGTTTGGTAAATTGGTTTTAAAAGCCACATAGTGGAGAAGTAAGAACGTGAGCAATTATTACGCTTAAGTAGCAGGGCGAGTGGCACATAATGTTCCAAATGCAAAGACAACAACAACAACAACAACTAAAACAACCACAAGACTAACGGCAACTGAAGCAACAGAAGCAGCATCAGCCGTGAGAGTAAAACCATCGTGAGCCCTGGGCGGGTGTGGGAACTACTTGGCTGTTTGGTTGTTTGGTTTGTGGGTGCATTGTATAATCCTTGTAAAAGCCACACAATGCTATTATATGCTAAAAATGACAAATAAGTGTCAGGAATAAACAATGAAGCAAAAACGCAGCAGCAGTCACGCCTAAAAGCCTGCTGACAAGCCTGACAGGCATACCCAATCCAATTGACTTCCACACGCTTCCACACCCTTTCCATCTCATTTCACACCCAATCACACACATCACGTACGAAAAATTAAAAAAAAAAAAACAAAAAAATACACTCGTATAATTCGATTTAAGTACAGTAAGCAGGCTGCAAACAAAAAAGCAAAAATTCCAAAAAAAAAAAGAAAAAAAAAGAAAAGTACAGTTGCCGCCTGCAGACAGAAAGAAGCGCTTCATTAAGCCGCCATATTTTTGAGCCCACCAATCACCGTCATCAGAGCGCACAAAAGCCACACAACACCGCCGCCGCCGATAGTGGGAGGGTGAGGGAAATTGTACAGCGCTTTTGAATTAACAATTCCTTTCAATTAACTTGCCAAACCGACAAAAGGAACAAGCCAGCTCGCTGTTTTTTCGTTCAATGAAAATCAACGTTGGCAAAGGCTGCTCCCCCCTCTTCCCCTCAAAGGCAAGCGAATTTCAGAACATACCCTAAAAAGAAAGATAGTAACTATATATTTTTTTCTTTCTCGTTAGAGGAAGGGAAGGGTGGAAGTTGGGAGGAAGAGGAGGAGGAGGGAGGAGCTTAAATCAGCAGTGACTTTAACAAGTTGTCTGCTCTTGTTTTTGGCTCCTTTTTACTTTTTGTTAGTTTTCTTTCACTTATTTTTATTTGTTTCATTCTCTCTTATCCTTTGCCTTACAGTCAATCAGTTGTGCATGAGCGATTTCTTTACTCGTTTGCGCCAACTGTGTACAATTTATTTACAGTGCTCAAGTTGTAAGGAAAAAAAAATAATACAACAAATTTGGGTCCGAAGGATGGGCCGGGGCATTGGCGAGGATTATTTCCAGTTCGTACATTTGCAAATTTTTGTTTGATTACTTTTTGGACTTTTCGAAAAAAAGCGAAAAATTACTCTCGACTTGGTCAACTGATTTTTATATATCCTAAGCCATTTTATTACTCTGAACAGTAAAGTTGGAGTTCTTAAAAATAAATTAAGCACGCCATCTATTGGACTGACGTACAACTAATTGCCTATTTGCTATTCTGGGTGGAATTGGATTTTGATTTCTACTGAATTGGAATGAACTGATAGGTCAAAAAAATTTCAATTATTAACAATTTAAGAATCGAAGAAAAACTCTTGAGTAAAGTACTTGAGAATATAATCTTATTCGCTTGGTATCGGAGTAGGTATTATTTCCATAAACTTTTTAAATAAGCAATTTTTATTATTAAGAATCTATCTGAACAAAAATAATGTAAGACTTTCTGTAACCACTTTCTTTTGATATATTATGGGAATGGAGTGACGAGCCTTTATCAGCTTGCCTTTTCCCTTTCGGCTTAAATGTTTAGAATCAGCATATAAGTCTATGACTGAGGAAGCTCAAGTCTACTCACTGATTTGGTCAAATCCTTAAGAAATCTATATAGAAATATTCATAGCTAAACTTCAGATTGTACATCTTTCCGAAAAGTGGCTCTCCCAATATATTTAAGAATAATCTTACCTGTTTTCTGAAAACTGTTGCCTAAGATTTTGCAGGTTCAACTGTACCTATTTTGTAGTTGATTTGCTTCTTGCTTAACTGAAAAAATTTTAAATTAACCATGTTCAGGGTTATTCTCTGCAAGTTAACCTCACTCTTGTATACCAAATAAACTTCTGATCTGCACGCCCAGGATTTTCACACGTAGTTTTAGGCAAGTTTTGATTCCTTTATTGCTCCCTCTTCATCTGTCTGTGTATCAACTTCATTATCAATTGGTACTTAGCATTGATTTGGCCAAATAGAGATCTGAGGCCAAATGCTGTGTGGGGTCGGTCATTTCGGCAGACGTGATATTTGCTTAATTTTTGCCTGTAACTACCAATCTGAGGCTTTTGTGGACTTGGCACGAATAATTATTTGCCAATTTTCTCTGGGGTAAGGATGAAAAACTTTTCCATGGCTCAGGTAATTTTGCACAGACAATTGGTGTGGATGTGTGGAAATGTCTAGGCTTTTCCAACCCCTTGGGGTTCCCAATTCTCAGCTTCGTACCAAAAGGATACTCTCGATTTTGGTATAGACGAAAACAATTAGAATTGAAATCAAACGAAGCAAAAACCGGAAACTGAACACAGGCGGACAGACAGAAAATCAGAGACTTACTAAAGGGGGAATTGGTAGCAAGTAAGTGATTTCTTTGGGGTGTAGCTTTGGCTAGGGGGAATTGTGAATCAGCAAATGACTCAGCTGGCTAAAATTACACTGAGATTAGTTTGGTTGAACTGGGCTGGTGTGCGTGAAACTAAGGTTCTAACTTTAAGATTAAATTCAATAAAATTATTGACGGATGCAAATGGAAACAGACCAGAATTTTCATTGATCCTTCTTAACACTTCTAAGGACACCGTTATCAGGTTTTCCATCCTTGAGTCTGGCATGATGGGGTCTTAGTTTGTTGCAGTCCCTTTGAGGTTATATCCTAGATAGGGCCTCAAAATCCCAATTATTCAGAGCAATCTTATTCCTAATAAATATTTGCTATATCTTTTTTATTATAAATAAAAATATTTACAGCCTTTCTAATTATTGGTCTAGGTAATATAGTCAAATTTTTATACGATTGTTGGACTTATTTTTTTATATCTTCATAGAAATTCATAGCCTTGTGTTATTATTAAATATTGTATAATTTGTTTTGAGCTTCTTTAAAGAGTCTTCACTTTTTATGGGGAAATAAAACACATGTAATTTTCATTTTCATTTTTATTTCAGATTCTCGCTAAAAATATATATATTTCTTTTTTTTTACAGTCGTCGTGAATCGTAAAAAAATACAACTTGTTTTTACCTTTTTGTTTGTCTCTTGGAAAATTTCGCTGATATGAAATTTGTCCGAAGGACAAAATTTGACTTTAAAAAATAATTTCATTATTCATATGTACCGTTATTCGCACATGTCAAAAGCCCCTTCTCAGTCACTTGGAGCAGATAACGGTTTATATTCTTAATCTGTGTACATAATTTTTTAGCGACCTCCTGTGTTGAGGGGGAGGGGATGGGGGCGCGTGTAGGGCTAAAGGGCTGTCTTGGTTACAGCTGAGTTGTCATTGTCATCGTCATCGTCTTTGGTTTTTATCTTTGCCTGTTTCTTTATGTTTATGAGTGGTTTGTTATGTTTTTATTCCTTTCTTGTTGATGTTGTTGTTTGTCTGAGCCTGCGGCCATAGCATTTCCAGTGTTCATCTACTTGGCTGGCATATGTGGACCAGCAGGTGTGTGCTCCGTTGAAAAGCCCTGTCAACCCTGAACTTGTTTAGTTTCAGGCCATTGTTATTGTTTTTATTTTTATTTTTGTTGTCTGACTTTTTCCTTGGTTGTTCGATTAAAGTTGTTGTGTCTAACGACCTTAAAGACCGCGAAACTGCAGAAAGAAAGAGAGAGACAATGGCAAAAGAAAAAAAAAAACATCAAAGCTTTGCAATGAACTTTGGATATGCCAATTCGCTCGTTTACTTATATCCTTGTTGGTACCAGCTCGCTTGCTCCCGCTTTATGGCTGGAGTCAAGTGTGCCGAGACGTAGAGAGGAGCACTTGACCGAGGACTTTGGTCTGAGGACGTAACAAAAGCAACCACAAGTGGCTTTGGCCCATCTTGGGCCATCTTGGTCATGCTTTCAATTACCAACTTAGTGCTGATTACTTTTTCCTCAGTGAAAATCCGAACCTAACCTCACTTTATGCCTGCCACCCCAAAGGCTGCAGCCTCAACAAAGCTTCAGCTAGGATATTAGTCAAAGGCGAACTGCTTATAGGGAGTTGCCTCGACTGTCCTAGCGCGCACTTCTCTCTCTCTCTCTCTCTCTCTCTCTCTGTCTCTCTCTGTCTATCTTTCTCGTTCTCTTTGGGTTTCGTTCTTGCACTTAATCTCGCCTCTTTGGTATGCAGGAACTGTATTCAAATGAATTCTGATTGAATTCATTGAAGCTCATCAGTAAGAAGCGATTTTTTCTGATCTAACACACTCACACACACACACACACACACACACACACACAGAGATACACTTTGTCATAGAAACACACACAGATACTGTTGGCTAGGGTGGATTGACTGGGTTGCCACATTCTTCAGACATTTATTTTCAGTAATGGAAAAAATGTGTTCTGCAATTTCGCTCATTTTTATACATAAATTTTCCACGCAGCTAAGAAAAAAAAGCAAGTGGAATCAAAACCAAAAAAGAAAACCAAGACCAAGTAAAACGAAGCAAAATATAATGCTAAAAAGTAAAGTAAATAAAGGATAATGCAGCAGGGATATAAATTACATAAAACAGCACAAGGATGACTAACACTGGCAGGCCGAAGAGCCTCTGAACACCGATGCCAATGCCGATGCCAATGCCAATGCCGATGATATGCCCCGTGCGGTTGGAGTTGAGTATTTGCGCTGGACGTGGCCAAAAAGCACCAACATTAGCTGCTCAAACAACGGCCACCAATAACACCAACAACAACGAGAAACACTGAGGGTCTTTGGAGAAAGAAAAAAAAAAAAAACGGAAGCCAATCTGAGGCATTAGAAAATGACGGCCGCGGCTGTGGCTGTGGCAGTGGCAGTGGCAGTGGCAGTGGCAGTGGCAGAGGCAGCAGCAACGCACAGGAAACGGAAGTATTTTTAATGATTGGTAAATTTTGACAGCACCAACGACTTTTTAAATTTGGCGTTGTTGCTTTTGCTGTCGTTGCTATTATTTCGAAAAACGGCAAAACGACTAATATTTCCTTTGTGGCAGCAACTGCCATGGACTCTTCTTACTCCGATTTGCCTGTCTGGCCATTCCACAGTTTTCGGGCCCCAGCGGTTTCTGGTTGTTATTGATGGAAATGCAAATTGGATTTTGAAATTTACTTCCTTGTTTGGTTGTCCTGATGGCCAATGCCATTGCCAAAGGAGACAATGCTATTGACTGTGAGGTTGGTTCGGAGAGGATGGCAAATCGAGATGGGTCACATCGTTTGGTTTTTTGCCTCGCCTGGGACGCATAATTTTGCCATTGGAAATTTATGGAAAATTGTTAACTGAAAGTCAAGGTGGGTGGATTGCATTTATCAAGGACCTGTCTGCATGTATTTCAGCTTAGAGCTCTCAAGGGCTCTAAAATTCAAAAGATGAAATGTTGTTGGCCAAAAAGATTTTAAATTGGCAAAAGGCTTAAGCGATTATTCTGTTAGCCTTACTGATCATTTCCTCTTTAAGCTTCATAGGTATATCAGGTATTCGAATTGATTAAAGTATTGACGCAATTATACTGTGAGCTTTGTCGATCATAAAAGCTTAGAATATATAGAATTCACATAGAACTTCTTTACTTTATTTTACAATTTCAGCAATTATTCTTTAAGACTTACCGATCCTTTAAGCTCAGAAGAGAAGGAACTTTCTAAGAGCTTCTCATATTTTGACAGAACCCAAGTGAAGGTAAAGCTTAACATAATAAGAACTTGCTTTGAGCTTTTGCCAAGCATAATTTAGACTTTATTTTATGAAACTTATTTTTTTAAGGTTTGACATGAAACCTTGACTTTGGATATTTTATGGAGACAGCCGAAATCAGATTGATTTTCTCTTTAGCTTTTGCGAATTTTGTTCGTCAAAGTCAATTTAATGAGTTCACTTCATTTAATTTCGAGAATGTCCAAGCAACTTCAGTCAACTTTTATAAGTTGTTTGGCCTTTCACTTTAATGGCTTCAAGTCATCAATGCAATTGTTGCCATTGCTGCCATCGTTGCCAAACGTGCCGCCATCCACCATTCAACCCACAAGCCCTACCAAAGAATCTCGTGCATTTTAGTTCAAAGTAATTAACGCCGATCCAAAACAGACGCCAATTTACATAGCTGGGGAATCCCTTCAGCGACTTCAACATTATTCTCCATCTTCAGCCAGTTCAGTGAAGTTCAAAATACGGGGAGACCGAAGAGAGTGGTGGAAGAACTTGCAGCTTGAAACAAAACCTCTTGAATTTTAATTAAACGTTTTTATGCAAGAATCCGAAGCTTCTTGCCATGCAAATTTCGTCTTTCATGATTTTTCTCTCTCTCCCATTTTGACTTGGCTTTTTTTTACTCTGTTTCTTCGATTTTTATTTTTTTTTGTCTGGATGTTATTGTTGTTGTTGTTGTAGTTGACTACAGCATTTGAAAATTTGCCTTTCGTTCAAGTCTACAAATGATTGCATTTTCTTCTTGGAATATTTTTCTGGCAGCTGAAAAAATCAGACCAACCAGACCGACCAATCTCATCAAGCGCTCTCGAATGCTTTCCCCAAAGCAAATGCCGGCTGAGATTGGAAATGGGAGGCGACGAGTAAGGACATCCCAGAAGGCACTGCCTGTCATTGACTGCACTCTGTAATTCAATTATCGACTCTTGGCAGTAAAAAGTGTTAATTATTAGTTTCCTTTCTTACACTCTTTTTGTTGGAAGATGTCGCCTTAAGAGTCTAGCTGAACTCCAAAGTCCAAGGCTGTTGGCAGAGGCTCTGTCCGCTCCCATGGACTTGCTAATGAAGACACTGTTTGGTGCTACTCACTGCCAGGGCGGGAAAGTGCAGCAATGATAATAATAAAAAAAAATAAAAAAACAGAAGAGAAGAAAAAACTATTCCTCCTGCGTCTTCTTGTATTTATTATAATTAAGCACTTTGGCATTGATGACAGCCACAGTGACAAGGACAAAGTGAACCAGCCAAGCATCTGAAGCAACCCATTCACTTGATCTGGACGAGTGTTGGGAAATGTCTAAAGGAATCTTGAGAAAGCTGCTTGGCGCGTGGGTAATTGATATTAATTTTAATCATATTTTTCCTATTTACATTGAGAGCGAAAAGTGAAAGATTCTTTTCTCTGAGTCCTTCAAGCATGCTAATTGTGTTAGGGTAAAAAGTTGAAAGGCCAAGCAAATATAGTTTGCATATTGGATTTTCCATATTCTGAACATTTTTTTTTTAATCAGAATGATGACTTAGGATTTCCTGATCTTTCTAGGAATTGACAAATGAAAAACTGATTCTGAACTGTTTGAAATTCCACTCATATTCTGGATTGTTCCATATGAAAAAAAGGAGGACATGAAAAATAAAATTGGCAAAATTATTTACTATCACACTTCATTAGCACAGGTTATCGCAAAAAGTGTGAGCTCCCTTTTGCTCCACTTACCCCTCTATCCACTTTAAATTCCGCATCTCACGTAACCCCGGGTGATTCGTGTGTGTGTATGTGTGTGTGTGTTGCTCTTTGGCACTTGAATTTTGAATGCAGATGGTGCAGACATTTGAAAAACGGCGCCTAAGTTCTCAAACCAAAATGACCCAAGCTCCCAGTCACGAAAAAACTGCAAAATCCTGAAACAGACACACGCCACACAGAAAGAGATAACCACAATAAGCACAAAAGAGAGAAAGAGAGAGAGAGAATGAGAGAGAGGAAAATGAAATTGAAGAACAGAAAAACACGTGAGCTTTTTTGCCGGTGTCAAAGGCGAAAATACAAATTCGAAACGAAATGAAACGGAAAGGGAATAAGCCCGCAACATCGAGGCAAGACCGTTGGATGATGGCAATGGCTAAAGCAAAGGCAACAAGGCGTTGTATGCCATAAATTATGCAGCACGCGGTAGCTGCAATCTGATCCCCTTACAGACCTCGATGCAGCCGACCAACCATTCGACCGACATGTTGTCGGCATTCAATTTGGAGACCACTGTGCAATTGTATTTGTCTGTGTGTCTGTGTGTGCTTGCCGTGTGTAGTTTTTCTGAAAGCCTTTGCGAAAGTAAAGTTGCTAAGGAAGTTGCAGTTTTGCATGGCGCATCCTGGCTAGAAAAATGGGAGCAAAAAAAAAAAAGAGGAAAACTAGAAAACAGGAAAACAAGAAACCTTCAGCTGTGAACATCTTTGATGGGTTTTTCCGCTTTACTTTTCTCTGCCCGATCGGTTACAAGTTTCGATAATGCATATCCCCAGTCCATCACCCTCAAGGGACACACTTCTACTCTTTTTTCTTCCAAACTTTGATTAAATCAGAAAAGAAATCAACTGGGCTAATTGTGTGGTTTTCTTAATTAAAAAACTGGCAAAAGTCAATTTTAATGCTGAGGGCAATCCGATATTTTTTTTCCTGATTTACTTATTGATAATAATTTTCAATCATCGATTCGAATTTATTATTGAAAACAAAGTGAATAAATTTAAAAAAACACTTCAAAAATGAAAATGCCACTCAGCAGAATTAAAATTCATTTTCTGTTTCTTTTTTTTTTGTGAAATGAACATGGTGAAATTTTTATTATATTTCAGTATATTTTATTTTCCGTATTCATTTAAAAATATTTTTGGTATGCATAAATACCGTGAAATTCTTTAAAAGTCAAAGTTGATTACAATTAAGGCGAAAATGGTTATTTAATAAAAAAGTGCAATCAATTTCGACACTTCAAAAGTAATCTGTTTTCTCTTTTATTGAGTTTTTTTTTTTTTTTTTTTTTGGAAGGAACTTACGGCAGCTAGAAAAATCGATATACCACTACCCCCCCCCCCCCCCCCCGCCACCCCAACACAAAAAAAAATATAAAGAAAACCCCAACAGCCAAGAGAGCAAGAAAACAAAAACAAAAACAAAATATTAACAAAATCCAAAGAAAAAGAAAACAAAAAATTTTTTTATGGGGCGCCCCCCCACCCCCGTTAAAAGTCCCGCGTCCCCCTGCCCACCTTACCATTCTTCCCCTCCTTCCGTTTTAAAATTATAGTATAATTTGCTTTAGATGCTTAAAATAAATAGAATACCCTCCACTGGAGATATCAGAAGGCCTCCTACTTCCTACTCATCTCAGTATACAAGACCAGAGTTGCCACCTATTTGATTTATCTTACGAGCCCTAGTGGCTCGGAAGCGCACAATTTGGTTTGGGGATTGAAAATGTTGTAGTGAACAATTCTCCACATACACCAATAAAATGCTTTGATTTAGACATACAGTGGTGTCTGTAAAAATGTGTACAGTCATTTGATAAAATTATGAAAGTTTGAAAAGTAAATTTGAGACTCGCAATTTGTCTTCTTTTCATCTCAATAATTTGTAAACAGTGGTCAGCTTGAAGGCATTGCCGGTTAATTTCAATTCTATGAAGTTAATCACCATACCCAAATTAATTGAATCATGAATTTTAAATATTCTCATTCATTAAGCAGCCCGAGGTCATCAATTTAACTCTTTTCATCTATGTATTATCAATAATTTTTTAAGGATAAATTTAATTTGTTCATTGACTGTGGTCTATTCAAATTGAGTGTATATTTTTATCAGTAAAATATTTGTAAATGCTTTTTAAAATTTTGTTTATTATTATTATTATTTTTCTTTCCCAAGTCCCCGCAAAATATATTTTATAATTTGAGCGCTTTCAAAGTGCAAATTTATCAATCATACGACGCGTATGCCAGACATGCTCGTTATGTTTCGATGTTCAAAAATATTTATGTATGTATATGTTGGTGTGTTCCTGCATAATAAACTGACGTTTCTTTTTTCGTATTCATGTCTGTGTGTGTGTGTGTGTGAGTTTGCCTGTCCTTATGCATCAATTTACCAAAGTTTATGCTTAACGCTTCATGTTTGCATGGGAGTATATAATGTTTACATTTTAAATAATAAAATAATATTCACACTTAACATTGTTGTTGTTGTTGTTGTTCTTTTTATTTTTTATTTCATGTTGTAGCTTGAGTTATTTTGTTGTTGGCAGTCTTGCATTAAAAGTAAAATATGCATAGTAACTAAAAGTATTTTTCATACACAAATTGAGTTTGCCCCGTCGACTCACACTTCTACGCCTACTGCCAATCTCACTCCTGCCATCTGCCATATTGCCCAGCAATCTGAAAATTTTGCTACCGCTGATGCTGCCTCTGATGCTTTTGGCGGTGGCAATTGGGCTGCCAGTCATTCTTCGCGTTGACGACATCCGACATTTTTTTCTGCTGGCAACGCTGTCCTTGCCGCGTCACTCATAGAATACAAAAGCGTATTACATATAGACTTATACATATATATATATACTCGGTAGATCCCCATAGCGATTTCGAGCCTGGGACTGTGGGCTGCCTGACTCTGTGGCATAATTTAATAGAGTCGGTAATACATATCAATAAATTTTAAAAGCCTTTTAATGCGCATCGATAAAAATAACCATGGCGCCTCCACTTGCGACATAATTATGCAGCAGTGTTGCCAACATCTCACTCATTCTTGTCATTCCTCCCTTCCCTGGGGAGTAGCCCTTGTATACCAACCGCACGTCTGTGGGCATTCTGGTCTGTAAATGTGGCACTTTGGTTCAATACGAGCGATATTGATAAACAAGAAATATGTTGTAAAGAAAATCAAGTTTGAAAAAGTATTGAAAAATATTTTGGAGTATTTTTAAAATAGGGAATCCATTCAGTTTTCTGTATTGAATTGAACAATAAAAGTGCTTAGTTTCTAGCTATTTTAGAAGCTTGTCAACTTCATAAAGACTCCATAGAAAAACGCTTTAAATTGTCATCTCCCAGAAAAATCAATCACTTAGAAAGTTAAGAACTTTACTTGCCATCATCGTACGCTAACCAAAATTCAAATTAACATCGTATAGAGCTTATACGAAAATTCCCCATGGAAATTTGTGTACCACCAAAAAAAAAAAAAAAAGAAAACAAAAGAAAAGTTGTAATAAGCAGAACAGCAACAACACAAAAGCAATAGAATGAGGACAAGTAACAGGAACAGGAGCTGGGAGCAGGGCTGGCTAAAGCTGCTGGCAGTGGGAAATAAGTCGCATTCAAAAGTGTTGAGCTCTTGGATGCAAAACAATGCAACAAACCGCAAGTTGAGCTGCCCAAAACCACCAACTCAGTTGAGGGTACAAAAAAGAAGAGGAAAGCTGAAAAACTAGAGCCACGGCTGCCATGAAATGCAACCTAGGAAAATTCATGGCATTAGGGGAATGCCAAACGAGTTGGGCAACCAAGCGACTCGAGCCCCACAATTCGTTGGTTGGACCCACCAAAAGTCCGTATGCATTCGCCTGCCCTCCTGATTTTTACCCACTCCTCTCACACTTTTGCTCTTCTTCTATCTTTCTTTAAGTGTGTTAGTTGTTGACGATTTGGTAACTGCCATACTGTTCAGTTAGCTGTTCTTGTTCTTATTCTTGTTGTTATTGTTGTTGTTTTTGTTGATGTTGGCAACCAAGTGCCTTTTGCTTATAAAATATTTAAACGTTTGTGGCATTGGGCTCCTTTTTCTTCCTCTTCTCTCGGCAGTAGCAAAATTTTGGCCAAAAATAAAATGATACAAAAAATGAGGGATACCTTCGGAATGCTGAAAAGCCCATACTTTTTTTGGCTGATCTATCTTCTTTAGAACAAGAAAATATGCCAAAAAAATATACCACCAAATATTAAATTAATTTATGATGCCCGATAAATACTTGAACCCCATAAAACCCCGACTTATGTGGGTTCTAGTTTGATACTGATGAAATTAGAATTTATATATGAAATTTGAAAGACAGTGGTTTATATTATATAGAAGCCTGATCCGATATAATCGAGATTATAATGGGAGATCGGTTCTTCAAAAACTGAGGGCTTGTCTCGGAAAAATCTCAGTATTTCCTCCAAGCTGAGCCTTAGCTTTTAAGCGTCTTTCAATTTTCTTGGCAACCGTTACAAGGTTCACGTCAAATTGACAACATTCCGTTTGCATCAAAAAGGATATTAAAAATGAGGTTGCGAGAGCTTTGGGAGTCCACAACTTGGAAGGACTCGTTCACTTCTACTCCGGCTGTCATTGCTTTTGACATACATACATATGCTCTTAATTTCACTCTTGGCCAGCTGTTTTGGACCTGATTTGCAAACCTGCTAACTGTTTAAATATTGATGCAGTACGCAAAAACTACGCGGCTTATCAACTTGACGCTGATGCGTTGCCCAAACATTGTCATTGTCATGTCTTGACATAGCCACTGCCGTTGTCATCATCATCATCATCATTATGGCAATCATCGTTTTCGTCATCATCAACGTCACGGCCTTCTCTCATGGTATGCTAATACGGTTATGGTTACTGCTGCCACTGCCGTTGCCGTTGCCGCTGCTGTTGCGGCTTTTGGCTTGGTCTTGTCTTCTCCGACCACTTGGTCGGTGGTTTGCTATTCTTTGCGGTCGTTGGTTGAGAAAATTTCATTATGCCAATTACTTGCATCAAAGCTGCTTGGATAATTGACTTTGCTTAGCGGCAGCTTGCATAAAATGATTTTCTTGCCCACTACCAAGCCCCACACACACACACACATACTATACACTCATTCTCTTTCTGTCCCCACTTAATGTTAGCTTGGGCTTGGCAGTGGCGGGCTTTAGTGGCTTGTCACATTGCATATTAGCCAAGGGGTTTGATGATGAAGCCGATTACGATGACTTGACTCTTTTGTCCCTTGGCCCATTTGAAGGCACAAAATAATTAAACTTAATTGACTCTCACTCTGTTTATTGCTATTCTTGTTTTTGTCTAATATCACCTTTTGTGTGTGTCATGCTTCTGTTTGAAGAGGACTCGAACTGCACCTACTGGGAGTTTGGATAATGGCCCAAACTTTTGATTATCAACTAGTGTATGGGATTAAGTGTTCCACTCTAGATAAGTAATCCTCAAAGAAGCTTACATATTTGCCAGACTCAGTAGTAAATGCTTTAAATTTTAAGCAGTCACTTTCTGGTCTTAATCTGCTTTCGTTTCCATTAAAATGATTGATTCCATGCATTCATTTGACTACATTATGAATAAACATTAATTGAAATTAATTTGAGTATGCTCTTTATTTAAATAAAACCTTTTTATTTAATTGAAAATATATGAAATACTTGCAGTAAACATTAACAATTTCAATGGATATAATAATTCAAATAAATTCCGCTCATTAAATACTTAACACAACATTTTTTGGTTTTACCAATACAATCTTAATGATCTTAAGTAAATGTACCAATATTATTATGGAGCTTGAATTTAAAAATTTACGCACTGCGCTATAATAAACCAATTTTTATGTCATATTAAAAATCCAAATCTGTCTCGTTTACTTTTATGAAAAATTGTAAAACGAAATTTGGCGCATAAATTGCATAATCCATAAGTCCAGTAGACATAAACTTTTCGGACTTTTCGTTTCAGACTGTCTCGGCTGGGCCATAAAAATTTAATTGAAAACGAGATACCCCCCATATTTTACCAGAATGAGAATTTAATTTAACATCAAGTTTAGACTTTACAACTGAAGGAATATATGTATAATGATAGATTCAATTGAAAAAAATGAAAGAAAATCCTTTATAGTTTTAGGTAGTAGTCTATGAGCGGAAGTAAAATGTGAAATTTTTAATTTTAACAAAATTTTTTAGACTAACAACATCTACTTAAAAATTATACTTTTAAATTCTCTAATCCAAATTTTTAATAGTTCCACAAAAAACAAACCCTTTCATTATGAAGATCTATCCGAATGCTGATATCTGGTTTTATATCGATAAGCCAAGTGGTTATCAAAAACTGGAAAAATATGACTGCAGTCATAGCTGGAAATTACATGACAAAACCACAACTGGTGTGATGCGGTATTGGCGCGATATCGAGGGATCTAAGCTAGCCGAAGTCAAGGCCAAAGATCTGCAATTCCCAAAATGGCCCAAAACCAGAATACGTCCACAGGCCTGTCTAGGTATGCTATATGCCACCGGCTATCGGTTTATTAAAATCTGCAAGGGACCACCCGCTGGCTTCAAGTGTGCCCCCATGCCCATTAATTTGGCTCAAGCCCGTATGGTGAAAGGTGAGTGCCGTGAGGCAAAGTAAGGTTTTGCTTGACTAAATTGATTTTGAATTTACAGAGGAGCTAAAGAAACGAAAACGTGAAGCGCGAAAGAAGGCTAAGCAAGAGAAAAAAGCTAAAAAGGCAAAAGACAAAAAAAAGGGTAAAAAAAAATAATTAAATTATAAATGCATCATGGACTTATTCATATTGTTAATTATTAGGAAATAAAAATGATTTTCAATTCCGTATAAAAAAGACTAAAGAAAGACTAATCCAATTTTTTCTTAATTTTTGCTCAAAAGTAAAGCCGAACTGTCTGTCACATAATTTAAAATTCCGAGTTGTCCTTCAGAGGACGTGGTCGTGGAAATCCTTGACTGAAAACCTTTTGTCACCGCACTTCAGCTTCATCAGTCTCTGAGAGTTTCAGAATCTGCCAAGCTGGCTGCTTGAGGGAACAGTTATTTTGCCTGATTGCCCTTGTATTGCTACATTTAATCGAATTAATTAATGGCCCATTTCACACATATACCGTTTTGTTTTCTCGCTTTTCTCTCTGTTTTCGTTTTCGGATTGCAATTTTTTATTTTGGTTTATTTTCTTTTCCCTTTGGCTTGCTTTGTATTTTTGTTAACACGCCAAGCAGCCAGGCGAATCAACGTGTCTCCCTTGTCTCGTTGATTGCAATTGCATGATTTTTTTTATTTTTTTTTTTATTATTTTTTTACTTTTTATTCTGGCATATGTGTTGTTGTTGTTATCGTTGTTGCGTATTTTTTTTTTATATTTTCGGTTCGAATCAACGAACTGCAAAATTCAATTGAAAATTGTTGAATGCAAGTTAATCAGTGCGCTTGGTTACGCTAATTATGACACTGTGGCCGAATAAAAATCGACGCAAAAACACACACACACTCGGAAATATCCCTGACAACAAAATGTGGATTAATTGGTTTTACTTCGGTGAACTTATGTTCAGCCAAATTAATTCTCGGACTTCCACTCAAAGGCAAAATCTTTTTTCTCCTTTAGCATAATTAAACGTTTAAAATATTCAAATAAACCTGGGGTCTATTATAGACCTTCAAAAATCCCAAATGCCTGCTGGGTGTTTAGCATATGTATAAATGATTTACCATTCCAGAATCTGACAGTTTCTGTATCTGTATTTCCTGCCGTCTTTTTAAGAGTCAGCCTCAAAATGCTTTATTTATTTATTTTTATTTTTTTGCCACTTGCCAACAAATTGTTGTTGCCTAATGGGTCGTATAAAAGTTGGTTAATTATGCTTTACAAAAAAAAAAAAAAAAAAAAAAAAAAATACTACAAAACTTATTTGGTATTGTATTTTGTTGTTTTGGATTAAACTAATGTGGTTATGTTATTGTTTGTTTTTCTCCTTCCCAAGTCAGAATCTGAATAAAATTTATATTTAAAATAGCTTTTAGTAGGTTATGCAAAATCTTAGATCAGTTAGCTTAGCCTAAAATATCATTTAGTCACCTCAACCCAAGAATTCCGTAGTATTAAAAAAAAAGCCTCTCATATTCCCCTTAATACTCATTTCATATTTTATATATTTTTTAGTATTTGAAAATAAATTTATTGCAATTTTTTTTACCTTAATCATGAGCGACTGCAAAATGAAACCTGAGACCCGAAAACAGTTCACAGAAGGGCGGCAAAATTTTGTGGCCACACGTATGAGTCTGCCGCTCTTCATGGTGTCACGTAAGAATTAAAATTGAAGCGTTAGCAATGAATTAATTAATCTTGTTCAGGTAATCGCATCAAGGATGAACACATGCCTCGTCTACGTAAATATTGTAAAAAGACTTCGGCGCATTTAAATAGGTTTTGCCATCGGGGTAAGGGAATTGTTAGAGTTTAACTAAGATAAAAGCTGATATTAGAATATTTTAGAAAACTATGGTGAAATGGCTAGTGCGGCGACGTTTGACAATTTCCGTCATTTAACTGGTCATTATAAGAAAAACGAGTATCCCTATCAAGAGCCGCGTCCCTTGAAGTGTGACCGCTCTCTGACCACTTGGCGGGGCTGGCAGCAAGCTCCTAATCGTTATGGAGTATTGCCAGAACCATTTAAGAACATGATCGGAACCAAAGGAACCGTTTTTGCCAAATTGCCGAGCAGCAAAAGCTTGATTCCGCCCAAACGAACTTCATATCATTTTTATGATTTGCCCACTGGTCTGAGTCGCTTCTTGACTCGGGAGAATGCACACAAGGGAATTTTCCTATCTAGTTGAGTCTTGGTTTGTCTCAATTGAATATATTTTATTAGAGAGTTTCTTTTAATTCAGATGCCCGCGATATGAGACCCTGCTCTCGTAATATGGTGTCCGATCTGACCACTTGTTGGCGTAATCCCAATGATCCTGGTCCTACAGACCATTATACGCAATATTACGAGTTAGGGGCTAATGTGAAGCCCGTAACTGAATCGGAGGTTCCCAATCCTCACTTGTTCGCTCGGAACTCTTCTGTGCCCTTACGACCAATCTCAATGATCAGACCTAATACCAGTTTTGAGCCGGGTCCGGGTCGTTATGAAGTACGCTATCCTAACATTTGTCCCTGTTACAGAGGTAAGAGAGCCATGCCTGGGCTCAGGCTGCGCATCGATGAGCAAAAGCGTCTCAAATTTCGACGACTGCCCTACAAGCGTATCAATTCGAGATTGTATTGCGAGCCAGACTGGGAGCATGTTCAAGGCAAGGGTCATAAGCATATTTTTCGTATGGCGAAAAAGGATCTACCAACACCACAAAAGAAACCAAAAAAGCTGGTCGTAAAGAAGGCGGAGAAAAATCTGCAAATGTTTCCTGATGCAAAATACGTGAACATGCTAAATAATCCCAGTCGGACACCCATTTCTATTAGGACCTTTCCCGTGCCAGACTATGTTCCAAAAATAGTTTATAATTGTGTTGCGAAGCGGACGGTACGCAAGCAATTGCGAAACAATAAAAAGATAGCCTTCAATAGTGGCCAAGAGCGATTCAAGGATATGGAGCGTCCCATGCAGTTAACCGCCCGTCAACTTGAAGCAATTAAAGAGAAATTGCCTCCCGAACGACGACTTATTGATCAGCCCATAATAATACGTAAATCGACCTTACAAAGCAAGCTTACTCATGTGCCGGATCATATGAAGAGCGTGTATGTGCCGAAGCTGCGGAAACGATTGTTTAAGTTCCTGCCCATACCAGGGGCCCGAGTGCTGGTCAACGATAGCGATATACGGCCGAACATTGAGTTCGATCCGGAACATCCTGTTGGCTTGTATCGTAAGCATTTGGATGAGAAACTGTTCTTCCGGGATACCGTTTTGAAGGCTATGGAAATGAAAAATGATATGAAGGAAGAATTTGAAACCAGTGAGTTCTCTGCGGATATGTCGAGGAAATCTTCCATCACACTCAGCCGTAAGCCCCGCCTTTCGGTAAAGTCAGTGGAGTCGCACAGGAAATCTATTAGCTCCAATAAGCCACGCGCATCATCATAGGATCTTAGGATCCGATTCGAATATAGAAGTCGTTGGTCTTTTTGACCAAAGAAAGATCACGTTTGAAAAAAGAAAGAGGTGTAGTTGAGTGAAAAATAGAGACACGTTTTCATTATTCTTTGATTTATGTGCCATGCTCGAGTGAATTTGGAAGCAACCAGCATCAATTGGGCGCCTTAGCAGGCCAACGGGACAACTAAGTTGAAAGAGGGAAGAAAGGGAAGAGAGGGACTATAAAACAGGCTAGAAGTAACTTTTGACCATAAAATAAATAACTTTTTAACTGTCTGTCTACCAGTCTGTTCATCTCTTCATCTTTCTGCGTATCTCTCTCCCTCCCTTTGTGTGAGTTTTTGTGGCCAGAAAAGGCCAACCAAGAGCAGGAAGCCAGGCGTAGGGGACCTGGACAAAAACGTCAGCCGACAGCCAGCACGAAATAATTAAGTTTCCTCAACGTTTTGCGGAATCTGTGCCGCTTTCCCACTGGCACTGCCACTTCCGCAACCTTCCAAGATGGCCTTTCTGCCCAGGCACACTAGACGTCTACGTGTGCCCGCTACATGTGGCCATTAAAATTATATCTGCTGCAGTTGCTCGCCAAGCGACCTAGCCCTTGGTCCTGTACCCCTTGTCTCAGCCCATGCTCATGCTCATGGAGATTGTAAAACATAATCTGTTATCAATTATTTTAGCTGCGTGCTTCTATGGAGGAGCAAAGGGGACTTTGGTGGAGTCCGGAATAATTTGAGATTTTGGGGCTTGAAATGTTGGTTAGACATTTTGCGAAGCGCTCACGTTGCACTTTGTAAAAAAGTTTGCCTGCTCCCAAAAATATATTTATGACTTAGTTAAAATTTTGGCATGTAAGCAATTTCATTTTCCCTACGCGTTTTAGTTTATATGCTCGAGAGACTCTCAATGCTTGGGGTCATAAAAATTGTTAGCTAATCGATGTTGGTTTTATGCAGTGCGTGTTCAAAACTTAATTCAGTTTATCAAATCATCGCACCAAAGGTTGCCATTATGAAGAGCGTAGATTCATTTTATGATAAGTGCAAAAATGGATTTCTTAAAATTATTAACTGACATACAAAATTGCCTATGAAAGAGAATAAGATTAAATTAATGAAGTTTGATTCTAGCCTTTCGAGTCTGCTTTCTGATATATAAAATTTTTCTGAAGTTTTAGGAGATTTGGAATAATCCAATTCGCTAGATTATCTACAAAATTTTAAAGCAGGCTTAAAGCAAAATAAAGGGGGATTTGTCAGATTTCAATACAATAATAGTTTCAGGAGGCTGGGATTTTCAAACTATAGATTAATTATGGTAATAATAGCAGAGTATTTTGACCCGAATCGCCTAGGCTTTTTTCATGATCTAATTATTAAATTGTTAAGGAAAATATTATATGTTCTACCTAGCCTTGTTGGAACTTTTTAAATAGTATTAAATAGTTTCACAAAATTTACTTTGTTTTTATTAATTTTCTTTTCCGTTGTAATTTTTTTTTTTGACTTCACATTGGTTCAGAATATGTGTAAAAGAAGGCCAGAAGGGAAAGTAAACAAGAAACAAAACAAGAAAGTGTATTCGGTGAACCAAAAAAATCTTGCCGTAGACTTTTTGGTTAACGTAAATTATTAAGGCAAATACCGAAAACAAAGATTGGGTGTGGGGGGCGGAATTTTCCAACTAGTTCAAGATGAACTCCCGATTATTTGTGCGGTGTCTGATGAAGGCAAGTGAGCCAAAGTGGAAAGAGCGGTATCTACAAATGCAAGCGGTGTGCCTGGCATGGGACTTTTGCATAACATACTTCCCAGCGTCGCACAAAACAAATGATTCTGGGCCAAGCACACACACACACACAGATACACAGAGAGAAGCACAGCATGCGACGGCGACTTGCAGCCTCGCGTCCATGAGAGCCGTTGCTGTCGTAGTTGTTGCCTTTCGGGCTTTTGTTGTTGGTTCAGGTTCTGCTGCTGCTGTTATTTTCGTTGTCTTCAGCAGAGAAGATGGCTTTTTTTTATATAGGTCACGGGGTCGTGGTGCGCACAAATTGGAACATTCAGAGTCATTCGCCCCCACTCCCACTTTTTGCATTTTCAAATAATTTCTGATTAAGCAGGCAAGGCAACGCCTGTGGCTCTACACCAGCCAGTCTGCCCCCTCACACCGCTGGACCCAACTGCCGTGGCCGCTAGCCATCATGCTGGGTTTGACAAACGCAACGGGTGCGCTATACGCTGACATATTGCGGTGCATAATTTACCGTTGTTCTTATTATTGTTGCTACTCCTGTTGTTGTTGGCGGCGGCAGTGGCCGTGTTATTTTTGCCGAGTGCAACTAATTTTTGTTAGGTTTGCTTTATGCCACCAAGATTTATAGTTTTGAAAAATTGTGCTTAAAGTTGCGCATATGTCTTCGTTGTTTTTTGTTGCCAGGCTTAAGTAATTTAATATACTTTAATGCCAACTCACCCACACATACACATACACACACACACACACATTAACACATCCACCTTCTGTCGTTTCTCCTTCCGTACGCATATGTAATGCATATTAGTGTATGCGCATATAAAAGACGCGCATTATGACAGAGCAAAATGGTTTTGGGGGTATAAAAAAAAAAAAAAATAAAAAAAAAAGAGTACAACCGAAGCAGGGATGCAGGGAGGATGGGGAGGTACTAGCAGCCCATCAACAACTATAGCAACAACCAACAAAATGTTCATAAAAATGCAAATGTGCAAAATAGCACAAGAAAAAGAACAAGAAGAAGCAGCAGAAGACAGAAAAAAGCACAAAATGTAAAGAAAACAAATATTCATAATAAAAGCGTATGCAGAAAGGCAACGAGAATGAGATGAATGTAAGCAAAAAGGTTGCCAAATGTATAAGGTCTCCTTTCCTTATTTCATTCATTCTTTCATTCCTGCTGTTTGCAAGCCTTTGTCTCTCTTTCTATCCTTCTATCCATCCAGCTTGCTGTCTTTCTATTTATTCATATGTGTGCATTTGCCTGCGTGCGTGTGTGTGTGTGTGTGTGTGTGTGTGTGTGTGTGTGTGTGTGAGTGTGTTTGCCTTGAGTGTGGTTATGTGTTTATGCGTGTCAGTTTTTGCGCTGACATTTTAAGTGCATCTTTGTGAAATATTTAAACAAAGAATAATTACACATGGCATTACGAACTTAATACGGCCGAGTGCATAAGTTTTCAAATATGTATACACACCATAAGCACTTTTTTATATATGTATGTGTTTGTATAAACTTGCATATTTGCCTTTGTGTGTGGCCATGTGTGATTTTCTGCTTGGCTTAAAATGCTTTCCATTCTCTGTTAAGGTCGCTCGACATTGGACAATGCTTAAGGCCCACGGGCACTATCCATTCTCTTCTTCTTATTCTTGTTGTTGTTGTTGTTGAAAATCTGAACTTTAAATCCGAACAGTCCGATTTAAATATTATTTGTATTGTCCCTAGAGTTGCTCTATTTAACACATGCTATTCCCAGACAGCTCAATATAATTGGCCTGTACAAACTATATAAGCCAAATACTCCAAGCAAACCTGATTTCCAGGAGCTTTAGTTTGGCAAGTCAATCAAATAAGTGCGGTTCCGAAATGTCTGTCTTTTGGAGAATCGTAGAGCTAACTATATTTTCATGTATTTGTTTGACAACTGCTTTTTCGGATTTACTGGTTCCAGAGAATAATGAGAATTTCAAAATTCAGCAAAGTTTCAAAGATCTGCTGGATAAATTACGCAGGGAGCATTCAATCGATACTGTGCTAATCTATGGACAGTTTATGGAGTCTTGTATCTTTGGCGGTATTCTGAACCCAATGGCCGAAATACCCACAGTGCTGGCGACAAACGGTAGCACGGAATACGATTGGAATTTTACATCCGGTATTAACGCTTTAGTCCTTTGTTGTGATGCAGAAGCAGAGAAGGAAAACAATTTGCGAACCTCTTCGAAGATGCAAATGGGGAGACGCTTGATCTGGAATGGAGTTGGCGGGACAGAAAAGGACATTCACAAAATATGCAGAAATTATTTTAAAAAAGAAGAAAACTTTGTGGCCATTTTTAATGAAAGCCTCGGCATATCAGGAGAGCTATATGTTTGCCGAAAATTCAGTTCTTCTATAGTTTTACTAGTTAATGTGGAACAGAAAGAACCCATATTTGTTCATCCATTTCTAAATATGAAAGGAGCAGTATTGCGCACAGAAGCAGATGATTTCCCACCGCGTTCCATGGTCTATTATATGGAAGACACCGATCGATACGGTATGGTGGGATTCGTGGCTGAATTAATCAACACGTTTGTTGAATATGTGAATGCCACTCTTGAGTTGCAAACCGGCTCAACAATCTACGAAATGTACAATATTAGCAGAATCACCAACCTGGATATTACCACAATCCTGTTTTATTCTGTGTATTTCGAGAACTTGGATCGCATCAGTTATCCTTATATATTGAGTAGAAATTGTTATATGCTACCCATACCACCGCAGATACCGTACAGTCATGTTTTTGTGGCCATTGTGTCTCCAACGGGTTTTTATATAATATTTATATTGTTTTTTATATTCTCGGCTCTACTTCTTTACTGTCACCGATCATCATTGTCTGAGGTGACTCTAATCAATGTGCTGCTGAATGATAAGGTTTTGCGAGGGTTCTTGGGTCAATCGTATCCCTTTTGGAAACCACTGAATTTAAAAGTCCGATTTATATCTACGATGGTGTGTTTTTTCAGTCTTATGGTGACAACCACGTATGTGGCTTATTTGAATGCCTTCTTTGGAAATCCCCCATTGCAACCTCGCATATATAGTATGTCCAATTTAGGGAATTACAATTTGCGAGTATTAATATCTCGGTTCGAGCTTAAGCGTTTTCGCGAAGTAAATCGAACTCGTGATATAGAAGAATCTGGTCGCTTAGAGGTTGTAGAAAGCTTATATGAATTTGAAAAAATCCGTGATGAATTTAATACATCTTATATATACCCAGTATCTGAGCTACGCTGGCGTACTTATAAGGAGCAGCAGACAATTTTTAAGGAACCGCTTTTTTACTTCTCGGATGATTTATGTGTTGATCGGTTTGTGATGCTCTGCCTGCCGTTTCGTCATAGATTACCATATAGGGATCTGTTCGATATGCACATTATGAATATACATCAATCAGGACTTTTGCAGTTTTGGATAAAAATGAGCTTTATATTTATGGTGCGCGAGGGCTTAACACCTTTGATCGATTATAGCAATCCGGATATGGGTCTATCAATTGAAATTGGTGATTTTTTCTGGATTCTTAATCTGTTTGCGGCTTGTCATCTATTGAGTTTTTTATGCTTTATTTTTGAGATTTTATACTTTCGTTGGAAGCGGTTAAGAATTGAAAAAAAAATCCATGATACGAAAATGTAAACAAAAACAGCTAAGAAAACTGAATAGGGCTTGTCGGGCTCCACACAAAAATGGGAAATGGCAATATTTACCATGATGTGAAATATATTTTTCTAATACAATGTTTTCTTGAGAAAATCTAATCTAATAATCATATGTATTTAACTTCTCCGAATTCTTAAGAAAAAAACATGCAAAATAAAAAGTATTCACTCTTTGACATGGCAAGGGATTCTAATCCCTCTCATTTCGTTTTTTTTTTTTTTTTACTTAAATAAGCACATGTGCTTTTATTTCTTATGTGAATTATGCAAAAACTGTACTCACATTCATTTCTCCATTGTACGCATTCACATGCAATGTTTGCTTCTACCGCAAATTTTTTCACAGTCGTTTGGTTGAGTCGCAAAACAAAAGCGAATAAAACCAACACACTCAGAAACGAGATGTAGAGTAAGAGAGACAAGGTGTGAGAATAAAAACCGAACCTAACCACAAAGCGACAGATGACGGAAGAGCGACTTTTTGAAAACAGGAAAAAAAAAATCCAATTCTATATACCAAAGATTGCAGACTCTTTTCGAATTTTCTTTTCACAATAAAGTTAGCTGATCCCAATAAAACAACGAGGGTGGTTAATCGATATCGGAGTTATTTACAAGAATGATAGAGGTTTGTATGACAGATATGTGATATATGCCTAATTACAAGGTAAGGCCATTTCATTACCTTGAAACTTAGAGACTAGATTGTCTCAGATTGTTTAGAAATATTCAAATTTTGGGAGCTTTTCATTCTTGGAGTAAAGTGAATATATTTTCTTCCTTGAAAAGAGTATGAGTAGAGAGAGACAGGCTTATAAAATGTCCCATCCACAGCATTACAAAATGAGATGCATGAAGCAATAATAGATGGCGAAGAAGAAGCATAAGTAACGGCATTGTACAAGACACGATTACATACATAAAAAGTATTATCTAAATGATAATTTGTTGCTGTGTGACTATGAGTTTGTGAGTTTTCCGAGTAAAGTAATTGTATATTTTTTCTTCTTCTTTTTTTTTGCCATCCTTTTGACTCAGTAAGCACAAAGGCAAATGGCCTAGGTCTTGTCATGCATTATTTACATATGAACATACAAGTACTTCTTATTAAACAGTTAAAGACAATTGAAGTATGACGAAATCATCTTCAGGGAGATCTGACTAAACTATTTGAGTGTGCAGCCAATTCAATCACAATCAAATTCGCATTGAAGTATATAAAACTACCGTAAAAATCACTCAAAGATTAGCTCTCTAGTTTACTTCAACAACTTTTATAGAGAAAAGCAAAAGAAAGCAAGAAAGGAGGAAAAAATTGAAATGCAATTAAATGCGACAAAGTTCACAATTGAATTGCAACGAACTTTGGACTCAGGAGTTGGGACAGTTTGCCGCCGGTTGTGTTTTTGGTCTTGAGGCGGACCAGACAACAAAATGCCAAACGTTTGGACAACACAGCAAAGAGATTCCAATTCCGTTGCGCTCGATTGCGTTGCATTTCAATATAAATATTTATTTTATTTATATGGTGAGTGACACAGCCAAAGACTAGATGGAGAGCTACGGAATCAAACATAGAAAAAGAAGGAAAGAGAGACTAGGATGGACAGACAAATTGCAGCTGACAGTCAAAAGCTGTTGCGAAGCCCATTTGTTTTACTCAACGGCCAAATGGCCATGGCAAAAAGGCAGTCTCAGACTCTAAGACTCTCTGTTCAATACACAGTCAGTAGTCAGCTTGTATCACTGTCTGTCTGACTGTTTGTTTTGCGATTTTGTTCATGTTGCTGGCTCTATTAGAATTCAATTTTCCAACTGATTTTCTTTGCAAGAGCAAGCGAATCAGTGTGCAAAGTTGCTGGCATCGAAATACGAAAAGAGCCTCAACTTCTTATTCAGCATTGGATAAAACAAATTGCTTAAGATAGAATTTGTCTGGTTTTATTAACTAATCTGATAATATTTCAAACAAGTTAAAATTAGGTATTTCAATTTTGTACATTTCTTTTCTACCTCTTTTGGACTCACTCCTTTGTGACTGTACTTTAATAAATTAAATATATATATCACCTATCTAAAAAAGAAGCTATTAAATTAAATCAATGCTAGTCTAAGGAATATTGTATTTGTTTTTTGAGGAGTAAATTTAAACAAGTTTGTATACTCTTTTTTCTTGTCTGAGAATAGCTAATTATTTGCATATTTTTTTGGTACTGTTTATATGTGTGTGTGTGTGTGTGTCTGTGTGTATTTGTTTTCGTTGTCGCCTCTCCTGGCAAAATCAGTTGCTTAAAGCATAGAAGGGTGAAGTTGGTTGGGAAAGAGTCTGTGTTGGTGTTGCTAATTTGAAAGCTTTTCGCCAAAGACAAATGCAAATGTCAGCAAAGTCCTCGAGCCATTGGTAGCAAGTTTTTCATTTTGCATTTTGCTTAGTTTTCAGTTGTCATTTTACACTGCACAAATGTCAAACTTATCGACATTAAGCCACGTGCCAGCAGCCAACCAACCAAAGAGTTACCTGCCACCTAAACCAGCCGCACGGCTGCCACATTCCTTCACTCAATTCAACTAGAGTTGAAGTCGACTTGCCAGGGTTGCTTGCATTGTATGCTTGTGGGAGTGGCATTTTCCATTTTTTTTTTTCTCTTTTTCTTCTCCCTATTCTATGCAGGTTCTTGCTAGTGTGGCACGCCAATGTTGCACGTTCAAATTAACTTTAATGAACTCAGTTTAGTTGCAAATGAGTTACAAAACTCGAAAACACATCGAGACGTGTTTAGTGTGTGCAAGGATTGCGTGATTTGTTCAAAACGAGTACCAAGGCAAGGAGGTAAGTAGCATTGGCTGGTAAAAGGTATTCGTTCTTCTTCTTCCCGTCCGTGACTGCTTTAATTTGTTGGAAGCAGTCTTGTTTCACTTTTATTTTATTTTAGTTTCGCATTGTCCATTTTGACCGGTTGCAGCAACAATTTTTTTCATACACACATACATTTATTTAAATACAAGACAGAAGACAAACGAATTTCGGAAAATCTCACCAAAAATAAACAATCATATATAGTATATGTATGTACATACACTGGGATATAGTATAAGTTAGCCCAGAGCAAGTCAAATGTCAAACAGAAATGCGCAGTTTTTTGTGTCGTTGACAGTTGGAAAATTGCAAAAATTTTGCATGTTGACAAAAGGTTAAGGCGGTCGCGTCGTATGCAGTCAGTCAAAACAACAACAACAACATCAACAGGAACAAAAAGTTGAATATAAAAAGTTCACACGGCAAACCAAAAACTCACTTCCCAAAAAAAAAAAAAAGAAAAAAATAAAGCAAAACCCTTACTCCGGCCACCAACTCATGTCATTTGTTTGTCATTTGCTTTGAAATGCTCTGGGGAGTTATAAAAATTTTTGGTTGTGGCCCGGCCGCGGCTCGGGAGGGTGAGCCATTGTGGTTGTTTGGGTTGGCCATAAAAATGTGCTAATATTTGCCGGCGCGGTGTATGTTAAATCGTCTAGGCCCAATATTTTAGGTATTTTAGTATTTGTTGTGGCAACGGAAGCCGCCCACTTTTCTTGTTATTCTGACAGTTATGCTTATTTATGGGTGTGTTATTTTTATTCTCTCTCCTAATTTTTTTTTGTTTTTTTTGGTATTTTTTGTGCCTTCAACTTCAAAGCATTTTTAAGCCATATAAATTTATTGGCTTGCTGTGTGCCGATTATCAAAATATTAAGATTAGAAACCGAAAAAAGAGAAAAACCTTCAGAGACAGAAATTAATGCAATCTATAAGCCGAATTTGTTTGTGGAGAAGGACTCGGGCTCAAGAGCTGTCAGTTTCAGTTTGGAAAAGGTTCAGTAGGGTTCAGTTTGTTCCATTTAGGTTGAAATAAAAAAAAAAATGAGTTCATTGAACTAAAAGCTTAACCCTATAGGTCGAGAACAACAAACCAATTTAGTATTTTATAATGACTCTGCCAGCGAACATTGAACTTTTAGCCTCGTTGGGCTATTAGCCAAAATCCAAAAAGCCAACCAAAAACCAAGAGGCCCTCAAGGACTTTAAAATAAATAAAAACACAAATCTGCATAAAGCAAACAAATTGACATAACACCACAGATAAATGTGTATATACATATATGTTTTTTTTTTATTTTTATTTCTTTTAAATTTTTACTATTTTGGGGTGTCTGCCAACAAAAAGTGTGAAAACCACAACAACGGCAACAAGGAGTGCCTGGCTGAGTCTGGCTGACTGACTAGTGGCTGGCCATTTGACTAACTGGCTGTATTGCGGTTTTATGGTGACAAAAAGCCAGCACGGCAATTGATTTATTTAAATAAAAAGTGAAAAACATATCAATTTGAATTCATATTCATTGTTATGGCCACTCCAAATTATGCTTGCCTCTAAAAAAAATTTTTTTGCTTAAAAAAAAAAATAAATTCAAAAATATTCAATATTAGCCAAAAACTGCACATGATGAATTGCACAGCTTCTTTTTTTTCTTTTTGGTGAAAGGCAGAAAAATTTTATTGTTATAAAAAATAGTTTAAATTGAATGCCAAACATTTTTCAGCAATCAGCAAATATTTTTGGTTTATTAACTAAAAAAATAAAGTGCACAAAAATAATTTGATTAAATTTATGAATATTGAAGCAAAAAACTAAAATCTATAGATTTTGCCAATAAAGCCAAATTTATTTAAATAAACAAGCCTAAAGCCTGGCAATATTATCTTCTTCCAATTAATAATCACATTTTTTAATATGTAAATAATATTTTTTATTTTTGATTAAAAAAATTGTATCTGACCTATTTTGCCTTTTATCAATCAAACTCAATGAAAATTAAATAATATTTAAAATTTAAAGACGTATTAACACAATGAGGAAACACAATTATATCTCCGAGAAGATTATATCTTATCATCTATTTTATGAAGAACAAATTTTTAAATATTTTGAAACAAGATTATTTTAATTATAGATCTTAGTTTGTTCAATTTAATTTAACAAAGGATAACAACGTTAACTAAGCAACTTAATGATGGGTTGAATTCCAGCTTATTAAGCTTGTATGCCGCTCCAGCCCCCAAGCAAACCATTCCAGCCCCATGCACCCACCTGTGCATCAATCCAGTTTCTGAAAGTCGCCACATTAGTGTACACACCAGGATACAAAGACTGGGCGCAACCAATTCCCCAGGACACTACTCCGTACAGCTTGCTTACGGCCTCGCCCTGCTTTTGTCCTACCAAAGGACCGCCCGAATCGCCCTGGCAACTATCGCCCCCCGAACCACCGGCACACAACATGCGTTGTGTGACTGGTAGGACTTGGCGATAGGCTCGCCGACATTGAGTTGGCTCCACATAGGCAACATCGACAAATCGCAAAACTGGGGAGACTCCCTCTTCACCTTCCTCGCTCTGATAGCCCCAACCGCTAACATGCAGCTGGGTGTTCGAAGTGAGTATGTCCTTTGCTGTGGCCATGGCCACAGGCTGCACTTTTTCTGAGTAGTTCAGGTGAACATTAAGCAGGAGCAGGGCTAAATCATTGTCGTGGGTTTGCATATTGTACCCTTCGTGGCGTATGATTTCACGTATACTAAGCAAATCTCCGCCCTCAGCATGGTTGGTGGCGCCCACGCGAACACTGTAGTCCACGGCTGTCCAAGGCTCTACAAAGCAATGGGCAGCTGTCAATATAAAGTGATCGCCAACGATGGCTCCACCGCAAATATGTTCCTGATGCAATTGCACGGACACTTGATAGGGAAAGCTTTCAATGCTTGTTGCCTCCCCACCCACAATCCTTCCATCATATGTGGGCTGTGAGTGGCCCAAGGCAGCCAGTAATAGTAGGCCCAAAAGCTTTGTGTATTGTTCCATCTCGAAGTTGGGTTCAGTTAAAATAGAAAAATCACATTCACTTACATTTTTATACCTTAAAAAAGTGAGGTCTTATCAGTTACCAGAATTCTCTTATCTAGACTAGCGAGTCAACAAACGATTTGCCAAGTTTGCCAATTTCTTGTTATTTCAAGTTCACCGTCCATTTCCTTATCGGTAGTGCAAGACAAGCCAACTATTTGCTTTTACTCATTTATTTACCAAAATTCTTATTGTCTGACGTTGACCCAATAACCTTGATAACCTACCTCATTTTTGAAGCCGAAACAAATGTTATGTAAATGAAAGAGTTAAAAAAAAGAAATTTACTGAAAGTAAAGATTTGTTATGTAATTTAATGAGACCTTGTTCTTCTTACAATTCATCTGACAGTATCTTTGGAACAAATGGGAAAATATAAATATTGAATAATCTCAAAAAATGTCTTTATTTTTTATTATAAAGAATATTTGGGTTATCACTAAAGAGTTCTTCACTATGCTAACTATCCAGTTAAGGTAGCATTTCTTAAATGTACCAAAATTAAATAATTAACAAAAGAATTGATTTCTAATTTCTTGCTTATTCTCTGATATATTTCAAATATATTTCAATCGATTTCTTACTAAAAGCTTAATTTTAATTGTTTCATTCTTTTGTAAAAATGTTGTTATGTAAACAAAATTTACCAAATAAATCCATTTGTTTATACGTATTTATATACATTTAGCATATTTTGTATTAAGTGAATTGGTTTAGTTAGACATTTACTTCGCCTCGTTTCTTTGCTCACTTCTAGCCAATCATTTAAAAGGCGGTGTGATTTATAGCCGAGAATCCAAACCAAAAATTTCGAGTCTAACCAAGGCAAAACTAATTCCAATTCAATGAATATGTTAACAACTTGACTAAGCATACATGGTAATGTTCATCTGTCTGTGTGTGAGTGTATGAGTGTGTGTGTGTGTGTGAAAATAAATTTTTGGTTGCCTTTAGGCAGAAATATCAAAATGCATGCCAAAAATCCGATGAACTGGCCAAAGTCTTTAGCAAATATGTTAGTGTATTCATTTGAGTATGTAAGTGTGTGTGTGTGTGTGCTTGTTGCATTTTATTTCATTATAAGATAAATTCACATTGAAGATACGAAGAGGAGGAGGTGAAGTATATATTTTAGAAGGTTTCGGGCAAAAGTCAACAACAAAAACAAAAACAACTTATTAGTTTTAGGAGCAAAAATAAATTGCATAAATATTTTAGTAGCTAAGCAACATCTACAAAAATAATAACAACAACAACAACAATAACAAGGCCTGCCTTGTTTTCGGTTAGCAGGCAGCAGGCCAGAAAAGTCAACACACAGAGACAAGAGGTAAAGGCGTGTAATTCGCCGGGTTAGAGAGAAAGAGTCGACCGAGATAGACAGATACACAGACAAGTTAGTTTGTGGGTCGACTCTTGGTTGCATACATTTTACAGATTTTAATTTGTTTTTGCATGTGCTTGGCATGTTCATTTCGTTGGTGTTGTTGTTGTTATTGTTGTCGATGCCATTTGGCGATAAGGAAGCCGCCTCTGGCTCATCTTACTAATTGTTTCATTTGTGCCTAGGTTGTCTTACTTCAGTTGATTTTAGACCAATTCTGTCGTCTTCTGACCATATTTTACAACAAAATGCCAGCAACAACAAAATTCAATTTGTTTGCTTTTGACACAATCACACACACACAGGCACACACACTGGTCAGGTGAAGGTGAAAATGCTGAGTCATTTACTTTATGCTAATTACAATTTCCAACTCTTGTGCAATTAATTGAATATGTTAGAGGATTCAGGCCTTTGGCAGCTGCCACAAAATAAAAAAAGAAAGCCTCCTTGAGTATTTTCCATGAAAAAAAAATATATATTTTGCTGCTCAAAAATATATGAAATATTCTTGGCTTGTCATTTTGATTTTCCACCCGGTTTCTTTCCGCATTTCCGACTCATGCATTATTCACCAATAACAACCACACAATATAAACAAAAACAACAGCAACAACAACAAAAATATCAATCGCCAACTTCTGGGGTTACTCTTAAAAAATCGAAGGGAGCCAAAAAAAAAAAAATCAAAACCGCATAACAAAAATATTCGAGTTGAAGTTATTGGGAAATGCGGGCATAAAATTTTTTCTGTTTTCCCCCTTTTGTTGTTGTTGTTGTTGATATTATTGGTGATTTTGAACAATTTATTATAAAACAGTAGACTTGTAAATATGTTCAATATGCGCCCCTGTCAGCATTTGAGGCGTGTGAAATATGTGAAAATCATCAGGGCATAGAAAATCCATAAAGAAGTGTGAGAAAGACCAAAAGCGAAATGGGATGCCTCCAAATAAAATGGAACTGTCAAAGTTGCGGCTTCCGGTTATCTGTCTATGTTTTGGTTAGGCTGCTTAAAATTTAATGAACTATGAAACAAATTCATGAGTTTTTTTTTTGTTTTTGCTCGGAATACTAAAAGGGATGCCAACATCCTCCACTTAGTTTAATAAAACAAATTCAGTTGAATAAAAGAAACATTCCTTCCAGATCAGGACCCTTATTTTATTCACAATATTTCAAATTGTAAAATTAATTTCATATTTATAAATTATTTATATCCATAATATAACAAATATATTTTTTGAGAGATTAGGAAGGGAAGAGTAGGAAAAGTTTAAGCACTTTAAGATTTGAGTCATTTTTTTTCGTATTATAGGAAAGCCTTAAAAATTGTCTAAGAAAGACTAATCTTAGCTAATGATGCGAATCTTTAAAATCTTCACAATTTCTTTTCATATAATTTAGTGTGTCTTAAAGTCGAGAAGTGTTGACTTTAATTCTGGTTAATACTATTTTTGTGTTCTTTTTGCGGTTCGTGGTAAAAATAACCACAGACGTAGGGCTACGTGCTCTTTTTTCCTTTTATTGTGTCTTTTTTTTTCATTTGGGATGAGAAGGGTCCCAGGAAGCCTTGAAGTAACCACTCGCACATAATCCAGCAACCTGAAACAGCTGTGACTCTTGCGGGCTGTCTGGTGGTCGGGGCATTGATAATAATATTTACATGACCCGCATAAATAATTAGCCCGGTCCAGAAAATCGAAATACTAAAATTCTTTAAAGTATCTTTTGTTTTTTGAATTTTGATTTTGCATTTTCTTTGTTTTGCTTATTATTCTTCTAATAATTTCTAATAGGCTTACAAAAGAAGAAGCTTTTGTTTTTCCTCAAATTAGCATGCAGTATTTTTCCTACAATGCTTTTGTACAAAAATAACTGACTAAAAATATTTTCTTTGTTTTATTTCAGATTTATTAGGAAAAACATTCAAGACCTCCAAGGCTTAATTACTGCAGTTTTCAGTTAAATTGTCTAGCAACAATTTTCAAAAAAAAAAAAAAAAAGTACAATTAAATCTGCCAGACAAACAAACCAACCAACAGCAACTGAGTAGTTCTTCTCTTTCATTCACTTATCATAAAAAATGTTTCTAAAGCTCATCACATTGTAACCATGTGTCCTTTTTTTTTTTTTGTTAGGAGAATTTTTATGCAAAACATGCACATTTAATAGAACGTTCTACGAATTTTTAATGAGCTCTCGCACCCATTCCACTACTCGGTCTTTCATGTGTGGGTGATTTGCTGTTTTTCCCGTTTTACATATTTTATGACCGTGTCTCTCTTTCCGTTTTCTATGCACACATTTCTGGGCTTACGGCCAAGGTAAGTTGAAAAGCAAAACAGTTCGTAGAAAGCAGTGGACTTCCTTTAGTTTTGGCAGTAGTCCTCAGCACACGTACGGGTAATCAAATCAGTTGGAGCGGTAACTGCGTGCATCTCATAAATTTGCCAACATTTAGCAGATAATGAGCACAATTAGTTGGCGGGGTCACTGTTGGGCCTTTTATGTGAATGGAGTGAAACCAATTTGGAATTGAAGTCGAGAATATTTTAAGAACGAAATTGGGTTCCAAAGAATTTAAATAATTTTGTTGATCATAAACTAATAAAAGAAACATTTGGATTCACCGAAATGTGCCTTTTAACTACTCTATTCCATTCTAATTCTTTTATATTTATCTTTTGTGTATCATTTTCCTGAAAAAGTTTCTTTCGCAAAACTGACTTCAATATTTACCATCTGCAATAGCCTTTTAGCTTGAATATATTGATAGTGTTTCTTTTGAGATTCCTTTGTCGAAATTTTCCTTGCAAGTTTTCTTTGATAGCCGAATACCTCTTTTCAAAGTTTCTTGGTCTGTTTACCTTGCTTTAGCATTGCTCTGATTAATATACCTTATCCCGCTAGCAGCTGTTGTCCAGCCAAGAAGCGATGGTGACATTTTATGTTTGTATTTGGATTGTAAGTTGGCGCAAACACTTCAAAGCGGATACTCAGTCAGAACAAAACCCCCCTGCTTTAACCGGCGATTCCAGCACTCTAAAGGAGAACAGCCCGCATCTAAGTAAATTATCGTGTTTCATTTGCCAGCCACCCTATCGGCCAGCCGAAGTCAAACCAGCGCAGTCCAGTTTCGTTCTGGGCAACCCAATTCGACCCATTTTAGCTCAGTTCATTTCTCAACTCTGCAGAGCTTAAGACTGAAGTCGGAGACACAGGAATTGCGGCGGACAGGAAAGCCATCTATGGGCAACACTTAGTCACTTGGTTTCATGAGTAAACACACCTTATAAATTATTCAAAAACGCAAAAAAGCTATTTGCAACACTTTACCGCTGCTCCCGGCATTCTGAGCTATTTTATTTTTATTTTTCTCTGCCTTCGCTGAATTATTTTCGTTTCGAGCAGACAGAAATGGCAAGCAGAGACTTTTTGTTGTCCCCTGCAATCAGTCAAAAAGTGACGCAACATATGCGTTGAACGGGAGGCGCAACGTCGAGTTGACAACCTCACTTTCCCAACCACTCGCTTTGAGTCCATTTTGCTGAGAATCTGGTCCAGGTATTAAAATGGAAATGGCAAAGCAACAGCCTCGTTGCCGCGGTCCCTTATAAAAAACATGACAAATGAAATGTTCAAAATGTGAAAAAGAGAAAAGAAATGTTGTGGATTTTTTCACATTCATACTCTATTCCAAATGCTTTGAACAGGTATTCGAAAATTTCATAGTAGAGGTTACATATATCAAAGATTATCTATATATCTCAAAAATTATCTTAAAACGGATCATCTATATTATTGGAGGAGCTCATCATTGAATTTTTAGTATTTTATTTTTTACTTCAGATATAGTGTAGTTCGTTATTTTAATGGCTCAAGAATAAAGTGTGGATAGTCTTTTTACTTTTGCTGTTTATTGGACGTTGAAGGCAACTCCGTCGACTTGCAGAGTTTCGCGTTCCGTTTGCCTTTTAACACTGACAAAGTGCCTCAGCTTACCTCAGCTTGTGCTCTTGGGCATGTAAAATGAAGCCAACTCGAGAAGCCAGAAGCAAGCTCTTCTTTCCATCTTTTATTTAGCCACCAACACTAATACACTTTAACCCCCTTCTCTTTCGTTCTCAGCACTTTTCCTTTTGCCTCCTTACCCCGAGGCATTTCGTAAGGCGTTGAAAACTTTACTCGTTCGTTTTTTTTTCTCTTTCCGCGTGGCTCATGTTGTTTCTTATTTTTTTTTTTTTTGGCCACTGCTTTTGGGTATGTTTCATTTTGTGTGTGTGTGTATGTGGGTGTGAGTGCGTGTGTGTGTGTGTATGTGTGGCTGTCGTTCAAATATTTAACTTAAATAAGCGTTCGTAATTAATTTAACGCTTAATACTGACACTTGGCAACGCTTTTCAACACTTTTCCGCCAAGTAACCGGCTTCCGTTTCCCCCTTTCCTTAAGCCAAGATCAAGAAAAAAAAAAACAGAGACGAAGAGCTCACGAAATGTTTTTATGGCATAATAAACACGCATTTTATAAAATAAAGGCGCATTAATGTGACGGAACGTTTACTTTTTATTGTCCTCTGGAGAACATGAATATTGGTGAGATTCCTGGTTGCTGAAATATCTAGTAAATTTGTGTTTTAGTTTGACGAAAAAATACACTCCAGAATTTAATCATTATACTCTGCACCTAAATACACAGAAGGCATATTCAGTTTAAGCCAATAATGGAAACCCTTAGAATTTCCCATTAAATGCATCTGCATGATTTATTTTCTTTTTTTAGTCCAACAATGAAACGAACCTGTGGTTCAGTTCATCACTGTTCCTTCTATAATTATCGATATTCGATACTTCTGTATTTGAGATCAAAAGCTCTTTGAATGAGTTCATTGCTTAAAATCGAATATGTTTAGGATAAGTAAAATATTCCTACATGATCAGACATAGCCCAAAATGTGGCTCATACATTTACAGGTATAATTTGGTGGCGACCATTACTTTGAAATTAATGTTCTCAGCAGTTTAATTGCGAGTAGAAAATTTATGCCTACTTTTGGTTTTTGCTTGTCTCGAAAATACAATTTGAATAGATTATAAATTATAAGAATTACATTAGAGCTAAATTGCACATACGCCCTGTGAGCTGATAAGTAAATTTTTATAATTATTTTAACTGACAATGTGATGGTTTCAATATTTTTGATTTTTTTTTTAGGTTTTTTTTTTAACACCGAAAATTTTGAATTGAAGATAGTAAGCCACATAATATATATTAATTAATATACTGCTAAGGTCGCTTGAGCTTAAATACCTGTTATTATCTCTTATCCAAATCCGAAAAAAGGATTCATTGTGAAAAGTGCAAAAAATTTAAGCATCAAATAAATTTAAGGAAAATATGAAATAAAATATGTAATATTAATAAAATTCACATACAATTTTTGACGTGTTTTGTTTTTTTTAGTATTTTCGCATTTCATTCAATCATATGAAGTGATTAATTTTAAACGAACCATATGATTTGATAAGTTATATTATAAACTATGTATTGCCTCTGTAAATAGCTACGTGACAATATTTACAAGCCAAAAACTGTCAACAAAGTTTCGGTTGATTTGATGTCGGTAAGTCAATAAGGCAGGCACGGCTAAACAGGAAATGCCATTGAAAATCACGTAAAAATAAAAGAGCCTCTCCCACAACACCCACCCAGAGCATTCGTATGGATTCAAGTACATGCTCACTGATGTTGTCATATGAGACATTAAAATCCATTTCGATGGCTATTTTCATTGATATTGTTGTGTTGCTTGCTGTTAGATTGGCTGCTCTATATTGGTTTGGTCAGCGCATACAAATGCAAAACGGAAATAACATGAGGGATAAATCAGGAAATTGCTAAACGTCAGATAAAGCCGATAACGTAACTTAACTGCCACGACATCTACAATCATCCATATCTAAAGCACAAATACACGGTACACACATTTAGTACAGTCTGTCTGTAGATGGATATGATTGGCGTTACAGAAAGCAGATTCTGGAAAAATGCATGCTGACGAGTCAGCAAAAGTGGGGAAAGAAAAAAAATTGCAAATTGTCGAGGAACCACACTAAAACACATTCTCAAACACAGGAGTGTGCATATGTGTGTGTGTGTTTGTGTTTGTTAGCTAACCAAAAATTCAATTTTGCAATATGACATCCGGTGGCTGCCATTGCAAGTGGCAGCGTTTGTAAGCCCGGGCGTATACTTAACGCTGCTGCTTGTATTGATATTTCTGTTGGAGCTGTTGCTCTGTCTAGAGGCATATATATCCTGCTGACTCGCTCTTTTGCTGCAACACAGCAGTTTTCTTTATTGCCTACTAAGTCAACTCAAATGCCGGCCTGGGGCTAATTATTGGCGGCTTTAAAATCAACATTTACTGTTTTCCCAAAATTTCCCGTAAAATAATTGACTATTTTTGACTAAGGAAAAGCACTACCCCACATATGCGTATGTGCAAATTTTCGCGAACCGCAGGAAAAATACCAATACTTGTTTTGTAAATGATGTTTTTGGAGCGGAAAGCCTGCGCCCAATTTCAAGTTGAAATCTTTGAATAAAAGTCAGCGTAGCAACATTTTCTCTTCTTCATTTTCCCACTCGCTGAAACAAGCACTCCCAGCTGTTTGAAGTAAGGCAACAAAAATTTAATTACACTTAATTAAGTGCAAAAAAAAAGGAGAACGTTTTTGCAATGCTATTAAAATGTGCTCCAAAATGGCTTTCGTTGTGGTAGCTGCAAGTGTGTTTTTGTAACTCTGAGTGGGTGAGCTTTTGAGGGAGTTAAAGTGGGGACTGAATGTGTGGATACTTTTTACTTTTATATGCTTGTCGTTGTGCTCTAGAGTGTGTGTGAGCTTGTGGCAAAGTGTACTTTGCATTTATTAGAACATTTTTGTGGCAGGGCTATAAAAATTTTTTTGGTACCATAGAAGGGCAGGCAAACTGCTAACTCTACTCAGTTCGTTAGATAAAACATGAGATACAAATAAATTACAAATTAAATGTGTGGCTTTTATCTTCACAAATGATAATTGAAAATTAAAAACTGTCTGAAAGAGTGAAAATACTAAAGGCTCCCAGCAAATTCAATCAAAAGCAATTTCCAAAGCTCAGCAAAACTTGTAACTTTAGCTGATTATATAATCTTATTTTCTGGCTGGTCATTCTCACAGAAAATCATTTATTTTTGATATTATAAAAAATGGAATGAAATTTTAGATGAAATTTCGTAAAAGTTTTACGCATCATCTTTCACTTTAAAGGTGTGTTAGTCGCTGGTTTTTATTTTCTTAGTCTATCGCCTGAGGCTGGCACATTGAAAATGTCAAATTTAATTTCCACAAATAGCTGCAGGCTATCGTTCTTTTTTTTTTTTTTTTGAAGAAAAAGCTAACTCTGGGCAAATAGTAAATAAGTTTATGACATCTCAGAGCTGAATTACCTCTAAGAAAAAAAAGAAGAAAAAAGAAAAGAAAAAGCGTTAGATAACTTGCTCAAAACAATAAGAAGTATTAAAAATTTTTATTATTGCCACGGTGGTTGTCTTTACGATTCTCTGTAAATCTCTCTGTAAGTATTTTCTCCCCAGCCTTTTATTTCAGATTTTTATTTTTGTTTATGAGCTGGACATTTTTGGTGCTGTTATTGTTTTTGTTGTTGTTTGGTTTGGGTTTTTTTTTTGGTTGTCCATTTTGCTTTTATTCAAGTCGGTCAGAGTTTGTTGTTGTTTGGCTTTGAGTTGACAGCATGTGGTTTGGCTGGAATGACGTTCACTGGTGGCTACTTAGCGTTGAAATCATCAGGACTGCTGCTGTCCTGTGCTTCCTTTTGCCTGCCCCGCATTGCTTTATTTTTGTTGTTTTTGGCCCAGCTTGCCTGTTATCATAAGCCGCTTTTAGCTGGCGTTGACAATCAGTCCCGACCGTTGGTTGTCGCTACTTATTTTGATTAAATTTACATAATTTTTTGGTCCTTTTTTTTGGTTTTGGCTTTGCTTTTGCCTAGCCACGAAGTTCTGCTTAATTTCATTTACTTTCATTTTGAAATATGCCACATTCAAGCGTGTGGAGTGAGCACTTAGAATATCTCCAAGCCCTCGCCGGCTACGGAATACGAGTTTGCGATTAACCATTTTTATGCCTAGAAAGTCTCTCCTTTTAGATTTCAGGTTAGTTGTATTTACTTTTGCTCAGTGTTGTTAGCTCAATTGGCAATATCGTGAGCAAATATTTCAATAGCCAAGCGCTTCAAACTTTTTAGCTTTTTAGCCAAGCAAATCAACGAAATCAACGGCCAACGTGCCACTGAACTAGTTCAATTCCATTTCAGTTGTGTCACACCCTCCCGTGGTCCTTTCAATTTAGAATTGCAAAATCAAATACGCAGACCATCCTCATCCATTGAGGGTATAATTTTCGCCTTGTCTTTCAACTGTCAACACTTTTAACCCATTTTATGCTTGGTTATAAGTTTTTGTTTGAGGCTTAAAATGTTGGAATTGAGATTCTCTCCAAAAACACAGTGAAAATCTAATAAATGCATTTTAATTGAATTTTTAAGTTTCATCGTATAAAAGATGTATTATTAAATTCTTTATCGAAACAAATATTTTGTTGGGTAAATTAATCAATTCATATTACTTTTATATTTTTTTTATTTATTCGCTAGTGATTTTGTGTCTGCTGGGAAATAAAATGCATTTACTCTTAATTTATTTAATTAAATATTCACAAATGATTTAAGCGGTTTAAGTTTCTAATTATGTAGATAAGGTATAACGAAATTAAATAAAATTATACGTACAATTAACTCAAGTTCAGGAAAGTATTAAAATTGTAGATTTCACATAATCTGAAATATAGTTTTAAACTTTCATGGAATGATCACTGTTGATGGAGTAAAGCTGCTTTTTATGCATTGGATTGTTCTTTTTATTTTCCTTTAACTTTTGGTTTTTGAATGGAAAGCACAATGTTCAAGTGGTCATAGACAGAGAGTGTGAGAGAGAGAGAGAGAGAGAGAGAGGAGAGAGAGAGAGAAAGAGAGAGCATGCTAAGAGTTTCATCCGTCATAGTTTTTGGTTATCGTTCCTTTTTGAGAGTGTGTATTTTTTCACTGGCATTTCTGGTTATATATCTGTATGGGCACATTATATACTTTGACTCTGGTAGCCTTGCTGTTGTAATAATATTTGCGATCATAATGGATTTTGCCAATTTGAATATTATTACAAACAGACAAGCTCAGACACACACACACACAGACGAAACTAGACAAATGAAATTTTCATTTTTGCTTTTGGCAAACAATTTCCTTAAGTAGTCATATCAGAAGCGAATACTCAAATGGAAGCTTAGATTTTTATCATCTACACACAACCGCACACAGACAAAACTATTTATATAAATTGGTATGAAGCTAAATTGATAAAATTGTATTTAAATTTGAAGTTTCATTTCTGGTTATCTCATGATGAGTTCATAATCAAGTGGAGTTGCCGAGCTTGAATTTATGTGATCAAATGTGTGTTAAATTGCACATCCATTCAATGGCAATGACAATGGATAATCAGTTGCCGGGCAAACTCATATTAATAAAATCAGCCCAAGAGAATCCAAAATGGCAAACAATTTCACTGGGTCCCACACGTCTTTTGCCCTGCCTTGGCTATGCAGTATGGGCAAACAACGAGTACATCATTATCATTGCCAAGCAAATGGCATACAAAACTTAAATATTTGCCCAACTGGGTCTCAGCACAACAGCCAACACTATGAAAAATACTAAAACGAAGGGACTAAGCCAATCTCAGCCTGGCATTGCCAGCCACAATTCACCAAAAAAACGTTATCTTTAGTGCCCCGACGACTACAGACTCTTTTCAAAATTGTTTCTGCTTTACATCATATCAATTAGATTGGTCAGTGAACGCAGCAGATATTCCTAAGTTGGACATAGGTTAGTATGCGTCTAATAAATGAATTAATTTTTATTTGGCTTATAATCTTACTTAAAATTTTTGCAATGTTGCATTTAAAAAAAAATCGATACCGATAGAGAATCCCGATAGGTGGCTTTCTCCGTAACCTTGTCTCCGTGTGTTCTTTTTGCCACTAAAAATGTTATTTTAAATGAATTAAAAAAATGAAATAAATATTTTACGATAAAATTTTATTATTTTTATATTTTGGAAGTTATGTTTATGATATGTTTATGATATGATTACCTAGTTTTATGACTCTGGCTTATATTCTTTACGAGATCTGTTCGTGATCGAATTGTCCAGTCCCCATCACAAGGAACATTTGAAATGCTTAAAAGCCCGTCAAATCCAACATACTCAGCCATGAGGTACAGAGTATAAAAAATGTAAATGCAGAAGAAGCGTCATCTCTCTTTTATTCGTCTGTGCTCCCACTGCGCTCACACTCCAGGATTTGTTAGCCTGCCCAGGATTGTATGGGTAACTATATAACGGCATAATATTTACTGCGTTTTGCCTAAGGCAAACCAGAAATGACAACAACAGTTGTTGACAGCAGAAAAAGTAATAAAACTTGACTGACTGACTGGCTCACTGGCTGACTGACTGACTGGCTGACGGACTGAGTGATTGGTTGACTGACGGGTCATAAAATGTGTCGTGTAGATATTTATTTTCCATTTTTTTTTCTTGCTTGATATTTATGCCTTTGGTAAGAGTCAACAAATGACTGAAATGAATCTAAGACGCAGGCAAAGGATTTCGCAACAACAATCAACACATTGCAAATATTAATGAGTAGGAAAAGTCTAGGGCTTCCAGCGGCTCATCAGCGAGGACATGATTTAAGCCTTTTTCATTTTATCTTGTTTTTTTTTTTTGTCATTTTACCTACTCAAACATCATTTTCAAATCGAAATGAAGAAATATTGTTTGAAAACTTTCAGCTCTCCCCTTTACTGTGGTGTCTCTGTGGCTGTGAGTCTCTTTCTGCCATAAATAAAAAAAAAAGGAAAACCAAACGAAAACTGCAAAGAAATATTTGAAAAATCTGCGAATGGCGGTGGCATGCGGACATGCTATGCATGCCGAGTGCGCTGTGTCGTCGCATTTATTACATCGCCATCACCCCCCGGCCATCTCTTTTCAAAGCCCGAAACACACGCTTTTTCTATGCTACACTGATGGCCTGTCAATATAGCGGGTGGGCACAGGAACTCACATCTCTATAAACTGAGCTCGAGTGGCGAGGGATGGTTGTCCTTGCGAGATGGTGAGGTATGTTTGTGTGCTATAAGTATAGAAATCTATATATCTTTGACGTTGGCGTTGCGTATTGGTACGTGCCGAATGGCAACTGCAAAACTTTTTTAATTTAAAAAATTTCTCGTTGTTGTCTTGCTTGGTTGGACGCCAAAGACGCATGCGTTTGATACCAAAGTACAAAAGCAAAAAAACAAAACCCTCCTCCGCCTCCATATCAAAAAAAAAAAATCCCAACGTTATCTTCGGGGTGCCGAAGATTACAGACTCTTTTCGAAGTTGTTTCTGCCGTAAATCACATGAACGGGGTTGGTCAGTTAATAGGGCCGATTTCGATTTGTATGACAGCTATATGATATAGTAGTCCGATTTTAATAAAATTGACTACAAACGCGTATATTTATGTAGAAAACGTGTTAGACGAGTTTTGAAAAGATCAGTCAATAAATGTGCGAGTTATTCCCTAAACCGATTTAGGTTCGTATGGCAGCTATATGATATAGTAGTCCGATCCTTACGAAATTTAGTATATATATTAATTGCTATAAAAAACATATGCGTGCCTAATTTGAAAAGGATCGGATAATAAATGTGGGAGTTATTGCCTAAACCGATTTAGGTTCGTATGACAGCTATAAGATATAGTCATCCGATCCGCGCAAAATTTGTCACAATTATTTATTGTTATATAAAACATACGCATGCCAAATTTGAAAAGAATCGGATAATAAATGTGGAAGTTATTGCCTAAACCGATTTAGGTTCGTATGACAGCTATATGATATAGTGGTCCGATCCGACCGATTCAAACTAGTGTACTACCTAGGTAAAAAAGAAGGCTAAATACCAAGTTTCAGCAAAATAGCTTTTAAGACGACGGAGTAAATCGCATAGAAACAGACGGACAGACGGACAGACGGACAGACTGACAGACGGACAGACGGACAGACGGACATGGCTATATCGACTCCTCTAGTGATTCTAAGTATTCTAGATGTAACTTTTGTGGGTCTACGATGTTTGGTTCTGTGCGTTACAAACATCAGACCAAAGTGAATAGACTCCTTTTTCTTCGAAAAGAGTCTAAAAAAAAAAAAAAAAAAAAATGAACAGCAACCCACAAAAGGGCCAAGTTATCTGCGAGTATTTCATATACATAGTATACAATTTTAAGTGTGCGTGAGTGTGAGTGTGGCTGTGTGTGTGTTGAAAAATGCGTGCCGCCGCGAGCTGTAAAGTTAATTTACAAACGAAACATTCAATGGTCGCTTGCAACAACCAAAACCGACGACTGCGGCATAATAAATATTATCCAAGTTTCTCTTGCTCCCGAAAAATGTGCCTTTGATTCCTGGCCTCACCAGCTCCCAACTGCTTTAGTCGGCTAGCTCTTTCTCATTTCTTTTATTGTATGAATGTTTCGATTTTATTTCGGAAAAGATTCCCTTGTCCAATCGAATTGTTCTACATAAAAAAAAATGAGGAAAGTTGTCTCTGTTCTTTTTGTTGTTGTTGTTGTTATAGAGGCGCGTGGCATAGTGTCGACAATGGCAGCAGATTTTATTGAAAATATCTGTGCTTCCTCATATTTCAAAGGGACAATCACGGCTGTAACAGCCGCGAGCATTTAGCTCCCATTGACGAGCTCAACTAACTGGGCTGAGTTCTCCCAATTGAATATTGACTGGTCAGTTTATGCGTGTATTCTTTTTATTTATTTTGATTACAAACTATGTCGTGCATATTGTATTACTGCATATGAAAACTATTAACACGTACTCAATGCTGAAATGGAAATGAAGTGGCATCCAGCAAATGACATGAGATGTGAGGGATTCGAGCCATGTTCTCACTTGTAAATGACTGGACATTTATGGGATTGAAGAGGACTTCACCAAACTATTGAGAAGAGTCCTATTTGAGGTTCTTATAAAACAAGGCGGAGGCAACAATATAATTTCGTCAGTCGAGAAAGAGGTCCCAAGCAGATTGATTTCTCATATCCTGGAGATTCTGATATCTTAAACTTGCTTATATATTCATATTATATATTATATATTTTGTATCATTTTCCGGTGCAAAATAAACAAAAAAGCTTACCAAAATAATTACATGTTTCGTTTCGTTGCTAATTGCCCACTTTATTCATGATTTTATGAACAAATTAAATCAAATTAAACACGGAGTTGTGTATGCTAATAGTATGAATTTAGCAAAGCTCTCAAGTTCATATTTTCTGAAAAGGTCGAAAATATTTTTAATTATTTGATATTGTTTTAATTTCTGGATTACCAAATGCACAGTTCTAGGCTTTGGTTTAAAAATTAAAACTATTTGGCTTTATCCAAGGTAAAGTTGATTTTTTCAATTTGTATTGAGTTTCGCATGAGGTCGATAAGTCAATAAAAATTAAATAAAAATAAATGTAAAATGCTCATAATTTGTTATGTATTAATTATCATTAAACAATTCATACATATATTGGCTCACACATGGATATATAAAAAATGTAAAAATATGTTTTTAGGTATTCATATATTCGGTCTGTTTGAGTATGCCTTTTTATTGAAATGAATAAAGTTTTGTGTATCGAACACGTGACTTTAGCACTTCAATTATTTATAATTGCATAATGTTTACTTTGTTAAATGCAATGCTCCTTTTATGCTGTTGTTAATTTTAATTGAAACTTTTAATTTCATTTGATATCAACAATAATATCAATATACATACACATGCTATAAGGGCCGAATTAACAAACAGCTGGGAGGAAAGTCAATCGACTATGTTATGTTAAATATATTAAAAATTTAAAAAATAAAATACAAAACACAATGAAATTGCAAAATTTTCTGTTCTTGAAATTTCTCTTCTCTATTGAAAGAATTAAGAAATATGGGAACCAGCCCATAATTACTATTAATATTCATAATATATAATTAGCCTATAGTTATTTGAGAAAACATTTAGGAAAATGTATTTTTGTAAATATTTAGAAAAAGAAAATAACAAATTCATATAGTTTGAGAGAAAACTTAAAATTATTCATATACTCACTTGGATTATATAACAATATTATAATTTGCAGGTTGCTTTTGTTTCGACTGCAATTTCGTTATGCAAAAATTTGCGAAAGAAGTGTAGGTTGTAAAGGGGCAAGGAATATGGAAAAAATATAAATAAATGTACATCTGCATATAACGAAACAATATTTACCTTCGTTAGCAGTAAAAATAGTTTTCAATTTTCTTGTGCCGTTGCCTTTGGAGAAGCCAACGAACCGTGTGGTTGGCAAAATGTACAACTTAAACTTAAATTTTAACAAAATTTGAGGGTTGGGAAAAAAATATGGTAAAGACAAGGAAAGAAACGAGAAATACCAGCAAGTCAAAGTGAAAATATTGCAAAACTATATGCAAATGATGATGCCAACCAAGCAAGCAACCAGCCAACCAGTCAAGCAGCCAAGCAGTCATCCAGTGTGCCAGGCAGCTAGTCAGCCACTCAACTTGGCAGTTAAATTTTCTTAACAAGCTTTTTGGCCTAATCAAATACCAGAGCCACTCCACTTCCTGCAAGCCCTTTGGCGGCCAGGACCCGACAGAGCATGGCCAAAAGGCTTGACAGGCAATTGTCTTATGTGGTATGCTAATTTTTTTCTCCTTTTTTTATTTTTTTTTTTTTTTACATACATAACCTATCTTGGCTTCTGTTTGAACGAAAAAGGGAGAGAGAAAGACCCAGAGAGCCGCTGGCGAAATTGCTGAAAATTAAAACCATAAACTATCTTTTTGGTTTACCCCTTCGAAGCCGTTCACAACTTGGTCGGGTCATACAGCAAAGTAAGTTCTTGGGTTATGGATGTGTAAATGTTCGGATAGTTGAAAAGTTGTTTAAGCGTTTGTGTTTTATTGTGGTCTGGCAATGGGGTCTAGAGCAATTGTGAACTATCACAAGACAGTAAAAATTTTTACGGGCTTGTCAAATTTTGCATTTTTTTGGTCATCTTAGGATAATTATCCAAAAAGTTAAAAAAAAGAAATAAAATTGCGTTGTGATATTAACTAGATGTTTAAGAAAGACTTTTTAATATTTATTGAACTCTTTTTTATTTTTATTGAAAAAGTATAGACAACACTTGGCTACTTTATATTGCAAAAAAAAAAAAACGGAGTTGAGATAATCTAACTTATTAAACTGGAAACTAGAAAATATATAAACAAATGTGAAATTTTGAAAAACATTTAAAATTTGAAAAAATTTGTTGTTTTTTTTTATTTCATCTGCTTTCTTAAATATTTCCATATGGTATATTCATTTATATGAATGAATAAATTTTTATAGAGCTATATGTATGGATAGGAAAAATTATGTATTGCTTGTAACATAAAAGTTTTTCATAACTTTTCATAAGTTACACTTATTTATACGAGACCACAATTTTGTACTTTGCATTTTCTTAAGACCAACGTATTTCTTCATTGGTAGTTTTCCACTCTTTCCCATGAATTTATGCCTCAGTCCTTGCGTTAGAAATCTTCTGCTTCCCTTCTGTTTTTTTTTTACTTTTTTATTTTATATATATTTTTTTATTTTTTCTTTGGTTAGGAAATTGAAACTTTGCTACTATTTTGCATAATTTTCTTATAGAAGCTTCGGCTACAGGAGTAGCCAAAAATAGAAAGAAATAAGAGGAAAATGTAAAACGCTGAAAATATTCAAGCTAGAGAATACGTATGCCATATAGATCTGGGCAGGAGAAGTGCATACAATTGAAGTTGAAAAACACAAGACAAAAGAGACAAAAAGAGAGATTGAGAGAAGGCCACGAAGACGACTCCGGCGACAGCCAAGATGATGATGGTGATGACGATGACAACGTAGACGAAGAAGTCTTTGCCAAGAGGAAATGTCACTGCAAATATGTGTGTGCAAGCGTGTGAGTGTATATGTGTGTGTGCATAAGTTTGTGGCAAAGCCAACTAAATTTACTATTTACTTACCACATCCTTTACGGTTGTTCTGTTGCTAGAGTCTTTTCTTGGTCTTCCTTGTTCTTTATTTGCAACACTTTCATACATTTCACTCAACTTCTTTTGGCTGCTGACTGCCTTGATTTGCATATGTACAATAATGTAAGTGTATCTATTGGCTGAAATGGTTTGTTTTGTCAGCCCTCTTCGCCTACCTCCTTGCCTTCATACTATTCTTTTATTGGGTGAACCCTTTCAGTCTTTTGTCTTTTTTGTGCACGTACGATATTCATGATATTTTTATTTTTAATAATATTGGACATACCCAACAATACAATTTGGAAATTAGTTAAAAAGATTTTTTGTGTTTCTTTCAGTAGTCCTGTTTTCCTGAAGTTCATACTAATATTTTCAAGCTTAGCAAGTCAACGTAGATGAATATCTTTAATTCTTTAAAGAACTCATTTGATTTGTTTAGATTTAGCATTTCTGTTTTTATTTCACTCTTCGTTCATTCACCTTGCCAAATTGCCTAGGCAATTTAGTAAAATGGTTTCATTACTTTTTTTTTCGCTTCGCCTTGAGGTTATTACATTAGTAAGTCTGTTGGGTTTGGCGCCTCTCCTAAGTAGTTCCGGTCATTTAGCTAGAAGACAATAAAATATTTGCAGTTGCAGTCTCAACCGCAGAGTAACTGAAAAAAAAAACAAACTGGCAAAATGCATTTACTGGTGCGACTGGTTGCCAAAAATGCACTCACTTAGATGACTTATGGCTGAGAGAGACGAGCAAAGGAGTCATCAGCCATGGACAAAGAAGGGGCAGGCATGAGCTCTGAAAGAATGAAAAACCTCAAACCGAAAAAATTCTGAACATGAATTAATTATAAGCTTTCGATGGGAACATGCGCGCGTGTGTATGTGTATTCGATAGAAAGACAATCGGCTTACAAATCAGCGCTCATAAGTCAATATGCCAAATGCCAAAAATGCCGAGATGTCCGCATAGTTGCCGCCAGTCGACGATAAAGTATTTATAGAGCTGTGCTTGGCCGGCCTGGTTGTCAGTCTCTCCATCTGTCCAGTTGTCTGTTCTGTTCTGTTCGTTCTCGTGCCATTACAAGTTGTGTGTCCTGGAATTAATTGAAAGGCTTTTCCATGATTTTGGCTTTTTTCTTTTTATTTGAGTGTGCTTTTGTAAGTATGTCTTTTGATTCCAGTGATAAATTAATATGTCGATTGTGGACGTATCTGTGGTGTGTGTGTGTGTATGTGTGTGTAGCGAGGATTAAAAGTAACTTGGTTATGTATGTGATTTTTATTTCGTCTTTAGCCTTTCAGTTTGGCTTCTTGGTGCTTTTGTTTTTGTAGTCGGACTTGCCCTTCTGAGAATTTTGTCGGATTATACACATGTTTACAAGGTTTTAGTTATTTATGATATTTCTTTTTTCTGTTTTCTTTATATCCCTATAATATTTATAGGATAGTCTATTGAAGTGCCTGAGTTTTCTATTGCTCTGACAGGTCTCTATTTCTAAATCAAATTCAGTGTTTATTATTTATAGTACAGTTATGGGTGAGATAGTCATTTATCCAATGCAAATAACTATGCAAGATTTGTCATTGCTCATGTGATATATCGAACTAAAATATTAGGCACTGACAGAAAATTCTTCACCAACATTGAATTTGGAAGTTCGGAAAAGCTTATCATATATCTTTTAAATAAAAAGAGTCTGTCCATTTTAAAGCTATTGTGATTAAACTTAATATATAGCCAAGGATCAGACCACTATATTATATATAAATTGGTCTAAGGCGTATATGTGACGCTTATTCACAAACTCATTCACATGACTTTTGGTATAAAAACTATGAAAAGAGTCAGCACATCGAAGATAATGTTGAAATTGAAATACTCTCGAAGAATTATTAAATTTATCATGGTCCTATTATTAATCTATATTTTCTTGTAAAGTTTGGATTTGTGTTCAATCGACGATAATTTTTTGATATATGTATATACTGCTAGGTTTCCCATAAAATCCTATAAACTTTTGTCTTCTTTACGAAATTGTTTTTGACTGAAACAATCATGAAAACGAACCATTACAACTTTTATTTTTTACTTTTGTAAGAATTTGTTGCATTTAAAAAATGTCTTAAATTTAGTTTTCAATTGAGCTTTTCCGACCCTTAAGTTCTTGTAATTCGCTTTGATGTTTCCCAAGATGCTGCTCGTTATTAATCAATGATTGTCGACCATTCCACTTTCTAATCACATTTCCGCAATTCCTGTTGAATGAAATTCATTATTATTGTTGTTTTTTTCCCCTAGGATAAATTAAATAATTGGCATGACAACAGGACAATGCAATGTAGAACAAAGTTAAGGGGTGCGGCACACACATACACACATCAACAACAAATCGAAACTACAGGGCTTGCTGGATATGTGCAATCTCAAATAGACTGCGACTCACACTAACGCAGGCCCCACCCATTGTGAAAAGCTCTCAATTGACGAGACCAACAATTTCATTAGAATTGAAGTTGTCTGTTTGTTGTGTGTTGGTTGTTTGGTTGGCTGGTTGGCTGGTTTGTTGCCGTGTTTGTTTCGTGTCCAAGTTCTTCTCATTATCCCCCGAACGCTGCCAACGCTGCCAACGCTGGCAGTGCTGTCGAGTCGTTTCAATGCCCACGTCGTTGTCATTGTTGAGCATTACAAACAAAACTACTTAAGTTACCACGATTACATGTTATCGTAAATTAATTGTCCGACATTTTGTTTTACTAACAACATGCTGGGCTGATGTGTCAAAGAGCCCTGGACCGAGCCATAGACCAGGCCCGCACATCATGTTCGCCTTGTTATTCGAAATATTTTAGTTGTTGTTATTGCATAGCTTTTGGCGAGCCTTGGGAAACCTTTGACCCTATATTGACGTCACAAACATTGCGGTTGTCCTTGTTTTTGTTATCTCGTTTTCAATGGAATCTTAGTATATTGTCTTTGTCCAAGGGATGGGCAGCAGAACAATATCACAAAGTTGTTACACATGATTAGAATGTAATTACAAATATTTGCACGTTTCCATATTCGAATATAAGCTAGCAAAATATTTTACACAAATTTTGCATAATAATTTTTAGAAAATTCAAAAATTTAATAGGCATTTTTCGGCCAATCTAATACAATCTGCTCGTACTTCATAATTTAGAGTTCAATTTGTAATACGTCTGGCTAATTAATAGTATTTCATGGGAGTGGCTGAATAAATCAAATGTAAACCTTGACTCTTTAATTAGTACATCAATTAGCACAATCAATTCATCATAAGGACAACATCAGCCCCCAGTCTTTGCATGGTTTCACCTGACACAGCTTGTGCATCCTTTGGTCAACCTTATTGTTCATTGTCCACATATGATGTGTTTCAGAGTTCTCTTAATTGACCGCAAATTTCAAAGGTCTTTCTCCTCCTCCTTCTTGGCCAACACAGTTGCATACTTTGTGTGTGTATGTTTAATTGACAGGTTTCCTGTTTTGACTTGTTAATGTTGAAAGTTTTCTAGGTATTTTTATTTTTTATTTTTAGAACAGTTGCCTACCAAGCTCAAACTAATTAAAATTTCATGCTAAGGTAGAACCGTAAAGAGTGTGGAATATATTTTTCCAACTGCCTTTAACTTTGGGGGGAAAAGTTTACTCCTAGGTGAATGCTTTTTTGTGCCTGTGTGTGTGTGTGTGTGCGTGTTTGTTCGTTATTATGCAAACTACAACCTCTCTTTATGCATAATTACACATACAATTCTCGTTAAAAAAAAACTCTGGCGCCAAATGTTTGTCTGTAGGTGCAGAAGCAGTTGCATTTTGAGGGGCTGAGTGCAGTCATTCCAGATACCAGCAGACCCCTTACAAGCCCTGTTGCATTTGCTTCTTTCCGACTGCTGGCATTTTTTCACCTTCACTGCCATCAAGAGCGTTTGATTTGCCGCCTGAGTTACGTTTCTTCTCTTTGCTGAGGCAGTTGTTGTTGATGCTACTCGAAATGGTGAAGGTAATGGTGCCTCGGCACTTGTTTATAAGTTCTCTAATTAATTTTTAAGTGCTACTGCTAACTGCCTGAAGGACATGCAAATACAAACTACTTCAGCCGACATCATTAGATGATTTCCTCATGTGGCAGTCAGTTGTACTGTGAATGCAAATTGCTTGTGTGTGCGTATACGTATCATGAGTACCCTTGAAGTGGTATCCAAGGTTCAGCTTATATTGCTGGAATCAATTGTATTAAGCTGATGCAAAAATCAATTATGCTCATTCGAGTTTTTCAAATGGTTTTGAGTGACTACCAGCCGAAGCAAACATACGTGTGCCTAAAAATCCTACGGATTTTTGCTATTGGAGAAATTACCAATTGGCCCTAAAAAGTATGCTATAAAATATGCAATTCCTAATAATTGAGTTGACTCTGGTTGTAAAATGTCTAGACAAGCTTGAAAAGAACAACTAGATCGAGCTGCTAAAGTTAAAAGTAGCAAAAGTCTGGTTTCAGTACAAAATTAAGAAAGTTTTTTTGTCTTACAACAAATTTTAATGAATTAGATTTGTTTTATATATTTTATAAGCAGTAAGAAAATTTTTTTCTTAGCTAATTATATTATGAATATTTATATTGATATATTTTAATAAGAAAAATTTAACATTGTAATGTACATTTATGAATATCATTAGCTTGCAATCTCTTTCATTAGTTGTTCCAAAGAAATGGCAAACATCTGTGCCTGATGCTTTCGTGTCGTTTGTTAATTTCAATCTTGTTGTTATGGTTGTTATCTTGATTTATTTATACACACAAACGAATTTATGTGTGAGTGTATGTTTGTTTATTTGTTTGTTTGTTTGTTTGGAGTAGTACATTCATAACAAGGCCATTCCTGTAGTGGAGGTTGTTGCTGCTTTTGTTATTAAGAAATAATCTACTTGTAAAATCTTAATTAAAGTTATTATAAATATGTATGATGGAGAAGCAAAAGAAGAGGAAGAAACAGGGCAACAATTTCACCCACACATATACACCTACAACCTACACATATATATATATATTTGTACACTTATCTGTTTGTATGGTTTGATATGCCATGATATGGCCTGTGGTTGTGGTCTGGGATGGTAGAATAAAGGTTGCTAGTGTAGGGCAAGTGGGGAGCCAAAAGGAGAGGCCAGCCCCCTTTGCCAGGCACTCGCATGCCCTTGGCTGTACTTTTGACGTAAAATTGCGCAGCTGTTTGCTTTTCACTTTAGACATGTCGCTCTATGCTATGAGTATCAGGCGTTGCCTCTACCGTTCCCATTCCTGTGCCGCCTTGCCCTCTTTAGCTCGTGTTGTGAAAAAAAGTTTTTTTTTTAAAGCAATGCGAGGTTGTCGTGGAGGAGGGGCAGCTGTGAGGATGTAGCAAGTGGCATCAAAAGTATTTGCGCTTTATTATGACAACTGACATTAGTTTGTTTGATATTTGTCTTGGTCCTGGTGGGTGGGAGAATTCAGGACCTCGGTATTTACCTTCAACCCAATCCACTGACTGGCCTGTCTCTGAACTCCACACTCTGGGCCTGATAAGATTTAATTGAGTTGAAGCAGCAGCAGTGTTGGTGATCTCCCTTTGAAATGGAATGAGCGAGCCTGCGGGTCCTGTGGGAAAAGTCAAGTGTGTGGATTTGTATGTGTGTGAGCGAGTGGTTCCCATTCCATTTGTTTATTTGTTTGTTTGCTTACTTGCTTGGCTGTTTATTTGTTTATTTGTCTGCTACACGCGCACTTTTCCCCATTGAGTCTGGCGAGGTTTTTTGCGCTTTTGAAGTTGTTTATTCAAGAGTTTGCTTGCCTCTTCTCGCCATTTCAGTGCCACGTCCTTATTACACAGTCCGGCTTGGTTAATCATTTTAATACGACTTAATTGAGCCCGAAATTGTGCAACTAATCAACTACAGCTTAGAGTGCCAGTGCCTTTATATGTGAGTTATAACGAAAAATTTTCCCGGGCGCATTTATCTTGAAAAGATTCTAAGAACCCCTTCAACTCAAATTGAGTTAATTGAAAAAATCACAGTGACGAAAAGGGTGAATACGAGAAAGAAAAGCTGTCAGGAAAACAGTCGCATTGAGTTATACTAAATGGTTTTAAAAAAAGAATTAAAGAAAAAAATATATATAAAAGTATTTTTAAAATGTAAACTACTTCGAACTTTAGTGCCAGGAAAAGCACAACTGACATGGAATTCGATTAGCAAGATGCCATTAAAATTACTAAGATTCTTTGGGGGACAAGTTTTGCCAACTGCGCAGAGAGGTTGGGGTGGCGGTGCAAAAGGAGTTTTAGCTTTTTTAACATTTATAAGATGCCAAAAGTTTGCCCGGCTAAGTTTTTGTTGAATTAATTAGGCAAGCAATGACAGCTTCACGGAGAATGAGTCATACTATAGTCTTTCAAGGATTCAAGTGATTTATACAAAGCTGAGAAAATATAGAAAGTGCAATAAAACAAAACTGAAAATTTTATATATAATAAAAAGTCAAACACAAATTTTTATTTTTAAATAATGTGCAATAAATATTGAGAAACGAAGGAATCACTTTTAAAATGAGAAACTGATGGCGGAAATTTAAGCGATAATTTATAAAAAAGTAATAAATAAAACTAAAACCAAAAGTTAGACAAGTAATTCTTATATAAAGAAACCAGATAAAAATTAATGTTTTTTACAGAATTTTTAGAATAAGATTGTATTAATGACGGAAGTTAAAATGTTAAATTTAATTTTGGTTATTTAAAATGTTAAAGAATATAAAATGGTTTGTAATGAGTCTCATTTGGGGAAATTCTTTATACCCTGTACCTAAAAAGGTACAAGGGTATATTAAGTTTGTGCAAATGTATGTAACATAGAGAAGGAGACGTCGGAGACCCCCCAAAGTTACCCACAATATGATCAGGGTGAGTAGAGAAATTGATATAGCCATGTCCGTCCGTCTGTCCGTCTGTCCGTCTGACCGTCTGTCCGTCTGTCCGCGCGTACGCCTAGATCTTAGAGACTATAAGAGCTAGGATAACCAAACTTGGGATTCGGACTCCTTATGTGTGTACGCTGGTCAAGTTTATTTTTTTTTCTCCCCCCGCCCCCCCTTCCATCCCCTCATTTTTCAAAGCCACATAATTTCTAAGCCTTTCGGATTTAAGTATTAGTTGCTTCTGAAAAGTTGTTAGGAATCTAAAAATCTTTCGAATGATATCAAACATGACTAAAATTGGACCATATTTACTAGAGATATACAAAAAACAAATTTTGAGGGTCAAGATTTTAATTCCCCTTGCGTAACCTGCAATCCGCCAAATGCGCAGTCCGATAGATGGCGTGCTTGCAATATTGTAAACAATGTGTTTTTGGATTCAAAGGAATATTAAGACCAGAGGTTTTATGTGAATGCAGGCGACCAGGGTTACCACCCGACTAGGGTTGCCACCTTTTTTTTAATTCCGTCCACTAGGTACAGGGTATCCCAAACTCGGCCGCGCCCGAGTTTAACGTTCGGCTTCATTTTTTTTAATATACAAAAGAGATGCAGTCTAATTTAAAGAACTCTTTGCTAATCAACTTTGTGGAAAAAGAGAAAGGAACAAGCAAACTAGGAAGGGCTTAAGCTGGCAAGTGAAATAGAAATGCCTCAGGTATTTTGTGGGTACAGACAAGTCCAAATCTTACAATTCACTTACTTTGGTACACCCACACAGAAAAGCGCATAACAAGCAAGTAACGGTCCAGGACAAGATAATAAAACATATTTCCAAGTGCTCCCAACTAGAGAGACAATTGCCATGCCAACAATAAATATGCACATACAAATACGTTGATATATGAGTGAGTGAATGGGGGTATAACTACAAAGACAAAGGCAAAGCCAACATGGAAGGCAAGCCGAATGCTTTTTACAACGCCATTAGAATGCTCTCGGAGCTCACAGTCGGTACACTGGGAAAGAGTGAGACACGATTTAAAGATATGGGCAGACATATACCATATACATATATATATATACATATATATATATTATATATAAGAATGGGCAAAACTTATGGCCATCAGAAGTAAAGTGCAGGAAAAACTATTGCCAGACAACACACCCTGGGCATGTAAAATTATGCCTTGTTTATCAGGCTGTGTGTGTTTTTGAGTAAGCCTTATAAAACATTTATTTGTTTTTGCCGGAAATACTTGGTGCGTATGATAATAAATACTTAATCCTCAACAAAAGAATATTAAAAACAACAATAAATGGAAATGCTAAAAAGCATAAAGAAATGCATAAAAACAAACGCTTAAAACAAAAACAAGATTCACATGCTTCGGTGTATGAGAATGTGCGAAGAACAAAAGAAAGAATGAGACGCCGAGAATGCTAGACAGAGGCGTTTTTGATATGTAAAATGAACTCGCTTTCATGGTTTTTAAACATGGTAAAATACACATAAGCTTCACCCACACACACATGTTTTTTATTTTTATTTTTACTTTTTTTTTGAGTAAAAGGAATATTTAAACTGCTTATCTATTTTTATTTCGACTTCAGCTATCCACTTCAAGTGTGTGCAAAGGTACGCATTGCCATCTTGTCCAAGTTCAATATAAAATAAAAAATTGAATGGATTCAGTCCTTGAACTCAAGGTTCAAAATGGACGAAAAAGGAGGGGCAAAAATATGACTCTATTAAAAGCAAATAAAACTTGTGCAAATTCAAATCTCACAATGCTGACAATGGCTACATCAATAATGACGATGAGTCTAGAAGGGAAATGGTTGGTGGTAATGAAAGTTAAATGGATAGAGAGACAACAAGCCGCAAAACTGCTTTCATCATTTCAGGGTTTGGCAATGAAGAAAAGTCATTAAAATAGTCAAAACACACACAGCAAATGCATTGGAGCAAAGCCATGAGATAGACCAGAGTGAGCGAAAACTAGCTGTATACGCAATTATTACAATAATAATCATACGCATAGTTTCACACACAAAAAAACCCAACAGCCAGAATCCAAAACTTTAGATCTCCACACATATATAATATTAATATATATAGCCAGTAGTTCTGTTGTTTAATATTCCAACAAAATCTATTCCAGATAACAACTACAAAGCCAAGTGTAATACAAAATTTCTAGCCGTTCCCGCTTGGCTGGTGTGTGGCAGTAGTTTAGTTTTATAATTACCATTTTATGCGGTTTATTACATACAAACTATATTTACATATAGATGGATAGGATAGATGGATACAACCGAAATGAGAATGAGTATGGCCTTGTGGGGCATACAAAAAGAATACACTCTGAGCCAAGTGGTTCAGTATTGTTGAGGTACGAGTTTATCAACTACAAAGTCACTTTGAACATCAGCCGCTCTTCACACCGCTACTCCCACTCTTTTTGTTTCTAGATTTCTCTGCATTTCAACAAATATTAACATTTTTGGCTGTTTCAACATCCTCAGAACTACCAACACCATCAAACCCACTAGCCGATAAGCAAATCGTGAAACGAAAAACTTTGCGTATATGCGTGAGTGCAAGCAAGCGAGAGGGGCGGAGCGAATGAGTAGTTGAGTTTTTGGGTCCAAAAATTATTTGCCAACGGCGTTCTATTATAGAAATGTTTTTTGGTTTCCAAGCGACTCGGTTGGGTGGGGGCGTCGAAAGATGAATGAAAAAGTTTACATTGCCATACGAAATAGCATAAAGGCAAGAGGCAAATCTAATGTTTGAATATGGACTCCGGCTGAGCAACTTTTACTGGTTGTAAAACTTTAATTACAACTATTTGGCGGCGGCTTATTGGCGGCACGCTTTTGTGCTCCTACCCCACCCACCGATTCATATAATCCAGCTCAGATGTGCTTAACTTTGTCTATCTAAAAATTTTCACAAGCAAATAAATATAATAAAAACTACTTTTTCCTTTTATTAAATAATACCCCAAGATATATTTTGTTTTTTTCCTTTTACATGAGAAATTAAAATTAATTTTATTGCAACAATCAAGAGTTAACACATACTCAGTTGAAACAGTTTCCATTTGAATGTTTTGTTGAACCTAAATAAATATTGAAAAATAATATTTAAACAAAATGAATAAAAACATACATATAACAAATTAAACAAATTAATCACTACAGATGCTATGCCTGCTTTTTCCACCCTTGAATTCTAGAGAAATTTTTGGTTTGCCTACCTTCACTCTGGCCCAGTTTTCCCCATGATAAACAAAATACCTGAAAACAATCGCATTAATTAATTTTAGTTGTAAATAAGACATAAAATGAATGAAATTCTTAAGGTTTTCTAGCTTTCTTAGGATTCCCAGAATTTCATACCTCAGAGTACCTTCATACCTTGTTCATTTCTGGGAATTTCTTCCTAGAAACTTAAAGCTCGGGCTTGGTCGAGTTTGGGATACCCTGTACGTTGAGATGGAATTTACAAAAAAAAGTGGCAACCCTGGACTTGTGGTAACCATGCTCGGATACTCTCGCATAAAAACTCTAATACTAATATTCCCTTGCAATCAACAACATATTGGTCACACTAAGCCAAACACGCCATCTATCGGATTGTTCATTTGAGCGTTTGCTACTTAGACAAATGCAATTCATGTAAATATGGTCCGATTTTAACCATGCCTTATACCAATTGAAATAATTTATGATATTGAAAAGAAATAATACTTAAAACTAAAAACTTTAGAAAATAAATTTAAGTTGGGGAAAGAAAGCGCGGGAATTTTGCAATACAGGTGAGTAATTGTTTGTGAAAAATAATATTTTATATGGCGAACAAAACAAATTTAAGTGTTTAAGTGTTTTCTGCTAAAATTAATGTATGTTTCAATTGTTAATGATATTTTCATATTCTTTCATGTATTATTATGCAAATTTAACGTATGAATTTTGAGTTTAAATATTTGTGTTCTTCTTTATGATTTGGTGATTATCCTATATGATGGAAAACAGTACTAAAAATATGCAATGTATGATCGTGACTTAAAAAGGTTAAGAAAGTGAAGATTCAAACAGAATTAATATGTTTTTATATGTTAGTTTAGATTAAAAAGTTTTGGTAAAAATAAACAATAAGGTAATTTTTGGTTTCTATATTAATTTAAAGGGAAGACTTTGAACTGTAAATATAATCCAAATATTATTGGAGTACTTTCGATAAATATTATGGGATCAAGCAAAGATCCAATTAAATTTGTTCAGAGCTTAAATTATTAAATTTTATTCGTTTCGATGACGAAATAAATTAAAATAATAAAATGTATATAAATAAATAATTGTAAAAGAATTGCTCACAAATTAAGATTTATCAACAATATTATTGAAGCCCAAGCCCTGGCATGAAATCAGTATTAAAACCAATCATTATTTGTCAGAAAGAAATATCAAAAATACATTCACGTATACATTTGTAATGTTCCACCATAACATATTGAATTTAATTATTTATTCATATAGTATTTATGGCACATTACGCAAAGTAATCAGAAAAATAAAATATAATAGACTTTTCTGTGTATATTTGTCTGACATGCATTTTAAAGAATGATAATGCATTGGCAAACTGAAAAATTGACTTTGACTAAACGTAAGAGAAATAAAAAAATATATATATTTATTCATTACGTATACGTACTGTCTGTCATACAAGCACAGATGCAATCACAAAATGTACGTTTACGTTGAAAGATGTTTGGTTGAATGGATAATTTTACAAGCACGCATATCCACACAGATTCGTTTAATGTATTGGAAAATTGGAAATAAAAGTAGAAAATCCACAGAGAAGTATACAAAAACAATTTATTAAATTTGAAACATTTGCTGCTTTAGTTGCTCAGCTTGTTGTTCGCTTTTGTTTATGGCCATGTCGACAAAATAATTTTACAATGCTGACACATTTTATGTTTATTAAATCAGTGCTGTCCAGTAAGTGACTGTCTGACTGACTCACCGACCAAACGAGCCATCGACCTACAACCGGGCTGGTCAACCGCTCAATCGCTTCAACTCAAGCCAAAAATGAAACCCAATTTGTGCATGGTTCATTTGATTAAACATTTATGCTCGATGGCCGTCATGGGCTGTTGCTATACATTCATTCCATATGATTTACCCGGCAGGCAGATCGTTGCCACACAAAGTTCATATTGGTCAAGGCGTGCAGACTGCGAGTCACGGTGAAATGGGGGAAACTGTTCAGGTCAAAACATCAGACTTCAATGTTGCAGCAGAAGCAGTCTGTACGAAGGGCGGCAATGGTGATGGCTATGGCACACTTTGTAAGCAAATCAAGTGACCCGAAAATTAATTGATTGGAAAATAATGTTTCATGTATTTATTGATTCATGTTAAAGGACCCAACTTACAAACACTGCCTGGGTCAACATTTTCTATCTACAGAGTAGCAGTGATTTGTAGATACATTTAAATCTGACTCACCATACGTGAGTGTATATAATGTGTATGTGTGTGTGTGTGTTTTTGTATTTTTAGTTCCCCTACTACAATTGTTTTTTGGCCTATGTCATTCGTATTGAGGTCAATAAAAGGTTGTTAGCCAAAAATGTGCCGTGTGTGTCCTGTGTGTTCGCTTTCAATTTGCTTTCCGGTCAGTCCACTTTAATATTTATCTACTTACACACATATGAGTTTATATTTTTCCTTCATTCCTTTTGTTCATTAACATCACCGAGCTAGGAAGGAAGCAACAGCAATGGTAGCAACAACAATAATAATATTAGTCAAGAGGAACTTCAGTCCCTTGACCAGTTTGATTCTTGTATTTTATGCAAAATCCATATTCAATTTGGCATTTGAACATCTGTGCAAATACCAAATATTGACAACAAACACAAATGACTTAACCATATTGAGTTTTAGTCAGCTTTTCGCATACAATCACTCAATATATTTGGCATTAAATTGAAATTAAGTTCTATGCTGTTTCTGTACTTTCATCTAAATCTGAAAATTATTTTCAGCAATATTATATTCTGAAATTATTCAAAATTCACGACCTTTGTTAGTCCTTTTCCAAGTGAAAATAACATTTTCTACACTTGGCCATTTAGCTTTAATGTTAATGTTATTTAACATTTGCCAGTAAATATGTAATAAAAAGCTTTCACCTCATTCTCGAAGCTGTTATTCTCTTTGGCTGGACCAAAGCTCTCTTAAATCACAATCGAAGATTGTGCTTTCTTATAACTGTTTAACTAAGTAAGCTATTAAGCAGTTTTCTAAGAGACTCAAGGTCTTATTTCAAAAACTGAAGTATTGTTGAAATTTTAAAAGTAGATATCATTATTTTTTAATTATTTATTTATTATGCACTTAATCTATTGATTCGACAATTCCATTCTAGCATGATATTTAAGATTTATAAGCTTTTAGCTAATTAATTTTACAATCAGCAATTTAAGTGCAAAATATTCTCAGCACTTAATGCCAACTTCTAATGGCTGAAACCCATCATATAACTCTGTAGAAATTGAATATTTATCGTAGACTCGAATCTCACGCACGCATGCACACATACTAACATCCTCCTCACCTATACACAAATAAAGTTATCTTGTCCAGTTACGACACACACACACACGCACACACACACACTTAGAAATAAGATTCGAATGGTTTACCTCATAACTCAAAATGTATTTAGTAGCCAATCAAGCAGAATGACAGACACAAGTTCAAAGCTCTTGCCTACATAAAGTATGGATTGTCTGTATATGCACATAAGCCCCTATATATATTTATATGTATTTGATAAAAGTATATAGAATTTGAAGAGAACGTATGGGAAACAATAGCAAAAGCATGAAAGTAATCCATAAATGAAAAATTGATAAAGCATCCAACATATGTGCTTTGGGTTCTGTCTCCATTGTTTGTTTCCTGCCAGTTCATTTCGTAAAAGATTTCAAGTTTATCCACTCAGCTAAGGTGTTCATAAAAAAAAAACAAAAATGCGATTGTTCTTTACTTTTTTGTCTTGTCATATTTGTTACCTTGGGGGAAATGTAGAATCATTTATGGCGATTAATCCATTTGATATATTCTTTTTTGGGCTCCCACTTTTATATATTTATCAAACTATATATACTCCAAGGGGAAGCGAAGAGATTGGGTGTAGCATATTAAGATATCACAAATTCAGTCCCCTTTAAAAAAGAAAAAAAGAAGGGAAATTAAGATAAAAATCAGAGCCACTCTTCTATCAGTAACCTCAGCAAAATTTTAAACCCAAAAATGCCAAAGCAAATTGAATATATATATTTATATTTTGAAGTTAAGAGAGCGCACACAAAAGTTGAGCCATGTTTATAATTAAATTAACTTGCTAATAGTAGAGAGACCAAAGTCTCATCCACCTACCAACTCGGGAACACACCGAGCCCGAAAATGACAAAGGAAGGCAGAAGGCAGTCTACCCCGTGATTCATAATTGAAACAAGCCAAAGCCAAGCAAAAGGGTTAAAAGGCTGGTTAGGCCAGCATTGGCAGCAGCAAAAGCAAAAACTGACGGGCTGACATTTGGACGCATATTTTTGGGGAGGGGCAGTGGGGCGAAGTGGGTTAAATTTTTAGAGCACTCTCAGACAACAACAAGAGCTACAAAAAAGGTCGCCAATAAAGTAATTAGACGTTCAGTGTCCGAAAAATTTGCTACATCAAAAGGCAGCGTGGGAGGACCCCAAAAAACACAACCACCACGCCAAAAACCTAACAGCTCCAACCACAGAAAGGCGAGGGGCAAGCGAGAATGCCAAATGTCGTACTGATAGACAGATGGAGCGAGAGCATAGACGATGAAGAGATGAACAATTGGGGAACTGGACAGCTGGTTGTCCTTTTGTATGAACCTTGACAGCATTTTAGTTATGAGTATGCTTACCTTTCCAAGGGGGTCTTGAGAGATCTGGCCTGAGAGATTGCCTGATTGTAGCTGGCTGGTGGGTCACAACAATATAAGATTCAATTATTACAAATTGGTCCGAAAGTGTGCTAAAATGTGTTGCTCACCAAATGAACTTGATGTCGGATGTGACTTGCAGATAACTAAATTGTATTTTAAGTGTGCTGTTTGTCTTTCCCTCTGAAGCACAAAACTTTTTTATTAAATAGTCCTGTTAAGCCCCGGAGACTCTAGTCTATATATTGCGTAAATGGCTTAAGTGATTTCCCAACCAGGTAATACTTGACACTTTTTCTGAAGCCATAAAACAAACGTAAAAATGTGTGTAGATAATGTTTTTCTTGAAAGTGCCAAGCGCAAACATTAAAATATTTTGGCATATGGCTGAGGGCTGAAAGGAAAGGAAAACAGAAACGTAAAGTGTTATCAGTTTTGCTAAGAGCAGAGCGATATGCCAATGTGGCTTTAAAGTTTCATTTTTGTCTGGCAGTCGCAATGGCGACACTTTTATGGTCAGTGATCCAGACAAAGTTGTTTACTTTTCTCCCTCCGCATATATCTCTGATTCTAGTTTTCCCAGTGAGAGGTGCTCTGTAGGCAGGCAAGTGTTCTGCCAAGATTGGGTGAGTGGCAACTGTCATAAATTCAAATTCACATTTTAGGTTCTTTTTTTTTTTTGTTAGTGTTGCCGTTTGATGCGGCAACTGCCATGACACTGATAAAATTTATCAACCTCAACGTACATGAGAAGAGATTGAGAGTAGCCAACAAAGAACTCACAAAAGAAAAAAATAATATATATAAAGAAAAAAAAAGATTTAAAAAAACGAAACAACAAAAATTACATTTAATATGTACGCTTGAGCGGGTCGGAATGTTTTTTGTACTGTCGCCCAAGTGTCGGACAAGACATTTCAAGTGCCAGACCGAAGAACCCAGACCCAGACAGTCATTTCGAAATACTTACGAAGCGGGCATATCAAAATTTCTCTTGGACTTGTGCCCTCTTGAATTAGGTTGTTTCAATTGCTGTTTTTCTTGGCATATATCATAGCAAATTATTGCTGTACTAATTATAAAACTAATTAGCTAGGAGATAAAACAAATGGCTGTCTTGGGCCAAAGAAATTCCAAATAAGGGCGGGAGTATTTTTTTGAGATAAAAAGGCAAACGTTAAAAATATATTATTTTTGTTGTTTTTTAAATACCAAAATAAATTTCTTTTGATTTAGTATGGTTTTCACTTTATTGAGAATTCAGTTTTATATAAAATATATCAAATTTAAAAAACTCCCTCTTAATGAAATCAAATAAAACAGACAGCTCTTTGCATTCTATCGGCTTTTTGGTGGTGTTCAAAGAAAGCAATCAAAGCTTGGCATAGAAACCAATTCGAAATGCCGCTTTTGTTGGCTTGAATGTCACGAAAACATTTTTCGTCTCTTTCTATATTATATACCCCCCTCATTATTTTTGCCACAGAATTGCTGAACGGATTGCAACTTCAAAGTAAAAATCGTCATCATTTGGGCATTCCAATTTAATTGCATCGTATGAAGCTGACGCCAACCTAGGAATCGAGTCCATCACAAAAAAGTCTTTGGTCTATATGATATGGAAGCTGCCATTGTTACAGTGATTGTTTTGATTCCTGTGGAAAGTTTGTCAAGGGGAAGTGGCTTAAAGTCAACTACGAGCACAATCTCCAACTCATACGGCTATCGGGTTCGTGGCGCGTTTATTTGCAGTGTGAAGTGTTTGGCAGCGGCAGCAAAAGCTGTCAACGCAGCCAAAAATGAAGTATGTATAAAAAATAAAGAATGAATGAAAGTTCTTAAAAAAAAAAATAAATAAAAAATTATAGAATTGGACAAGCTCAGATTGAAATACTCTTTTTAGACTATCAATTATTTAGAAATATTTTCATTGATAGAGAAAAGCGAAACGAACAAATTTAGTTTACAAGAAATTATAAATGCTTGAAAAAAATTAAATATTTTTTTATTCGATTTTTTCAAAATATTGATTTGTCCTTTTGCTATTGCTACTTCCCTAATTTATTATATTTAATTTAATTTAATTTAATTTAATTTTTTAGATTTGTTTTATGTATGACTAAAATATTTTTTCTGTCAAAGAATTGAAACAAGTTCTGGTCACATAAGGTATCCAAGATTGGGCATGCTTATTTTTGGAAACCAAAATTTGTACATCAACAATAGCAAGAACAACGATTGTTAAAGTGGTGTCGTCTATATGGCGTTACAATAACAATAAAAAAGTCAACAAGAATATCCAACCAGGGCCCAGCAAATGCCTCAATAAGCGTGACATAATAGCAAAAGCTTTTCATACCATATGAGGAGTGTATGCCGAAGGGCAAACAAAACGAATGAGGAGGAGTCACACTGTTCTTGTTTTGGTTTTTTTTTTTTTGTCAGTGGATTTTGCGCATCTGATGAGGCGTGGCATAAAAATTGGAAATTTATCTTTGATCTTTTCGGGATTTTTTTCTCCTACTTTTCTGTCGATACTTGATGGCAAATAAACAAAAATGAGTTTTTATATTTTTTTTTTTTTGTCTATTTTTTCTGAATTGTTATTAACACCCGTCTGATGGGACGCTTAGACTGTCCTAGAATGAAATGAAGATAGAAGTACCAAACAATAAAATTGAAACAACCGACTTAAATATACCCTGTAGTCATAGAAATAAGACAAAGGTCTTTTAACTCTGATTCATTATGATATGGTTGCTATGCATTCATAAATAAATAAATCAATTTTTATAATGTGTTTTTCAACCGGCTTGTTCTATGAGAGTTATATGATATAGTCAATCGATTTAACTCATATTTGCCTTAACGATAAAGCTTTAACATCAAACTTTGAGGATTTAACGCTAAAGCTTTTCCCAAAGACGGATTCAATAATAATATATCAAGATAAATTAAAGCCGAAGCCAAAAGAAATACTATATGTAATTTAAGTATTCGTGAAAATACTAGGTGGATAAATTAGGTCTAGGCAGCTTTAAGTTTATTGATCGATATGCGAGCTGAGCATTTCTCATTGATTAGTTCGGTTTCAAGTTTTTATGATTTTTCCATGGCACTCCACAAATTTGGTCTCAATATCCAACTGCTTTTATCTATTATCTATGTCTTTCAATATGTTTGTCAACTTCTGTGGCATTTCTAAGCCTCCCCTTGAATTCCTTGCTCCATTGACCCAAGAGACTACGGGGGCGAGTATTACAAATTGCATGAAAAGCGTGAAATAAGTTGAAAGCATATTGAAGAATGGAAGAAGTAAACCGAATTTGGCTGATAACAGAATCTTTGTGTCATATTAATATAGATGAATAGATGCGACTACAGTAAATGGTGGCTAAGAAAAATTATACTCTCGATTAAGTTAAAGCAAACCAATTCAATTCTTTATATTCAATATTCACTTCATATTTCATCGACCTATTCGCCTCTTGTCTATTTGTATTATGCCGCCAAAAGATTTATTAGTTGGGCGTTAATCCCCAGCGGCCTAATACATCATTTCAATTTGTTGCAAGTCCTGTTTATTTGCTGTAGCCTTTGCCAACCGGAGTCGGTGGAATGGTTGAGCTCGGAGGCTTCTTTGGGGAGCTGAATGATTCACTCACAACTATTTTAGTTATTTACTTTCATAACTTGCAAATTGTCAACTTATTGTTGCATAATAACAGAAAATAAGTAGATATAAAGTCTTTCTTCTTTTGTCTATTCCATTTACCCTTAAAAAGTCGTCAAGAAAGTTTTCTGTCCACTAAGAGGCTTATTATATGACAAAATGGGTGTGGTTTCTTTAGCAGTGTTCTTACTTTTAGTTACTTTTTGGATAGTTGAGGTTGCAAGGTCTTTCGACATCTCAATTTGTTCCTGTGCCTTCGGCTTAGTTGCCTTGTATCTATAATTTAATTAGACTAAAAGTCGGAATAGACTAGACCATATAAAGAATATGTGGCACGGAGTTCTTATTCTGGCATTGATTTATAAAGACAGCAGACCAAATTTATAGGCTCTATGTTGGTGGTTGTTCTCTCAATTTGAATTCAGTATTGAAGCTTAGAGAAGGAATTAGTCAAAACTAATTCAAATAAGTCAGGTCAGATTTAAAGAAACGCAAGTGGGCTGAGTTTTATCTCAAGAAAATTAAGCGGAAGAAACTGAGTAGGTAATCAATAATCTGAAACGATCTTTAATTTATAATCAATATTATAGAGCAACTCAAAGTTAGAGTAGTTTTTTCTGTAGATTTAGAAAGCTTTACACCTATCCATGTATAATTATGATTTTATCTATCAGAAAGTGAAGGCTTATGATAAGCTATTGATAAGCTTCATCTTGATTCATCCTAGTCAAGCTTATTACTTAAAGTGAATTTTATGATAATGAAAAAAAGAAGTAATTTGACCGCAAAACTCACAACTGACATTGACAGGCTCAAACCGCTAATAATTTTCATTAACCACACAAAAACAGAACTAAACTCAAAGTATTTGCATATTGGTAAACAAAAGATGATGACCCACTCTCTCTGATTGCCAACGCATATATATTTTGGTATCCTTGGGTAAATTTTCTCTTTCTCTTTCCCTTTCAGTGTTTACTTTTCTGATAATCAGAAATTCACGTGTGCCAGGGTCGTTGGCTGTTTTCTTTTCCGCTGTGACTTTATTTGCATCGGTTTGTTTTCGCTTTTAATTTCCTTTCTTCCTGGTTGGTTCTGCTTTTGTTTATGATTGCTTTAAACCAAAAACTAACCACAGTGTGAAGGCCAAAGCTGGTAGGACCCCACACACATGCTCACAGATACTCGTATTTTATTTAAATATGTGTGTGATGGAGGTTCCGAGGGGCGCTGGTGGCACTTTCGATCTCTGTCTGTGGCATTTGGATGATTAATGTGTTTACACAGGCCACGAGCGTTTGCGGTTTGAGCTGATTTGAAAGGGTTAAAAGGCGTAAGCACACAAATACAAAATCATACCGTGTGTGAGTTTGTGTGAGGCAAGGGAAAAGAAAAGGGAACAGCAAGCTTGTATGCGTAATTTTATTTATTTATTTACTTTTCTTTTGTGCTCGACTAGCTTGTCCTTTCATTTTTCCTTTTCCCATATGTTGAAATTGACTCCAAACCGACAACAATATCAACAAAATAGAAAAAAAAAATTGACAACTACAAAAATGCAGAGAAGGTGGTAAGGGGATTTGTTGTTTCCATTTTGCTCTGCTTGTTTTGATTTGTTATTTCTTTATGTAGTATGTGCTTTTCAACTTAATACATATAGGCAAATAATTTAATTAGGACAAGCCCAAAAAAAAAAAAAAAAATGTATACATTTACTTGGCCGACAAAGTAATCGCTTAATTTTCTGTATATCCTAGAATAATATTCGACATAAAAGAAATTTTCCATTGCAATTTCGATGGTCGGCGAATTCTAGGAAATTGTCGCATAATCTCTTCGTGCGTCTTGTTAAGTGACTCAAATTGAAATATACGATTTCAGGCCAACTTATCTGACCAGGAGAGTAAATGAAATATATTGGCCGACAGAATGGTATGTGTGTGCGCTTGTGTTTAAGTCTGGCGTTTTGCCAAGCTTTTAAATTATTTAAGCCAACAGTAAATACGGCCTGAGCTTCGATGGAGTGAGTCGGAAAATAAGTGATATCAGTGTGTCAGGTGAATTGGTTCGTCCTCTTTGAGTTCGGCAAGCAGCTGCCCGGGCAGCTGCCAATATTAAAATAAAAGTTTTTGTAAGGGAAATTGGGAATAAGGTAGAATCGGGTCTAGCTTGGCTTTATGGACCAGGATAAGCAAACCCAAAACTAGGATAGTTGTGAGTTCCTATTCTTGCTCATTGTATTTCTGGTTTATATGACCTTTTTGATTCGGTTTCTGGGTTTTGCGGTTGCCGCTGATGCGGCTGTCACTTAACTCGTTAGTTATGCACAGGCGAGAGGACCTTTGCGGCAAAATGTTTTGCTTTTTAGGGATATCATGAGTTTCCTTGGTTGCCTGCGAGCTGGCTTAAGGTTTATTTAAAAGGTCAGTGCCACATGTTTGGGGCTTTCGGCTATACAGCAATACACTCGTGAATGTGTGAGGTAGACAAGGACCGGATAAGGGAGCCTGTGTGTGTTGGTTTTAATATGACACCTTTGCCGATGGTAATTTATCACCTCAGTGTGGTCCAACATATGCCCTTTTTTTGGGCGCCGCATCGCATTTAAACCATTGGGGGATTAAGCCAAGTGACTTTAATGTGGGACCGAAACCGAAATCAGGACCTTGGGTACAAAGCAAACAATGACGGTAGAGAGATTTTGGCTTACAGATAATTAGTGTGGCCCACAAAAGTACAGAGACACGGTGAGGCAGTCCAAGGGACTGACAGGCAGTCATTGAGGACAAGTAAGGTAAATCAGACAGGGGAATGCGAAAGACAGCGCTACCCCAAAAAGATTTATGTACGCCTGTGACTTTAAGTTGGCTTTGTCCTAAATAAAATAAAATAAAATAAAATCCCAGCCGAATTGTAAATGTAACTATAACTAGGTGCCTAATTAAATTGAGGCCAGCTGTATAAAAGTGGAGGCGTTGTCTCGGTTGAGTGCCTTTCTTTTCGAAGGTGGTGGAAGAAATTGTCAAAATTATTAAATGTCCCATCAGTCTCACACGCGTCAAAACATAAGTCAACTCAGGCCACACACTCTCTTCATCCCCTTTCGGCCAATGTTAATTAAGTTTATCCAACTAAATGTCAACGTTTCACCTCCATCAAGAGTAAAACTGTCATATTAAAATTGTTAAGCCCTCTTAAAAACAATGCGGTTAAACGTTACTTATTTTTCTCTTTTCCGCACTCTTACTACTGGGCGCTTATGCCCAGTGAAGTAGTATTAGTGTGTCAGTGAGTGTATCGTGGATTTATGTGTAGCATTTGGTACATCTGCGTATACGTAATTTTTGTAGGCCGTTATCCAATCAATTTTTTAAGCCTTTTGTGAATAGAGTGTCAGATTTAAAATATTTTGATACAATTAACTAGAGGCAGATTAGAAAAATTCTTAGCCTATATATATATATATTGATTGAAAGTCATGATTCAAAATCGAAATGGAAATTCTCAGTAGTGTTTGGTTTCTCAAGATATTTTTTGTAATTGGATTTGCAATTTATAGTATATGACAAAATTCTGTCAAATTGTATTTATTTATACAATTTTTATTTCATTGGACTCTCTAGATTATTTGCTTAGCACTTGCAGATAAACTATTCAATTTTGAATTTGGAAAAACTTAAAGTGATTTCCTAATATTTTGACTATTGTATTCTCCTTCTTTCTCCTAGCCAGGCTAGGACAAACAATATCTACAAAAATCTTTGAAAATCTCTTTTTAAAATCAATGCAAATTTTAACAGCACTCATGTGCATCGTTTGTGTGGGTTTGCTTTGGGTGGATGCGATTCATAAAATCAAACTAGGCCATTCAAATTTATTTGATTTTGGTCGAAAATGTTTGACTTAATCTATTGAGATCCGTTTAACTAACTCTCAATGGGAAATGTTGGTGAAATTATAGAGAAATTTTTTATCAGCTTGTTGTCTCTTTCTTTTTTTTTGTAGATTTTTAAAAGGCTAAAGGATGTGGGCTTGCGGCTTTTTTGCTCTTCATTTGGTATGCGTGACGTGTAGGCGAGAGTTGCCAGTAACAGCGGCTGTTTTAGTAACGCACTCTGGCAACCTTTTGCCTTTTTGGCCACAATTACCACCACCATTACAGAGCCACCTTGCCCATGACCGCCATCATCATCATCGTCGTCATCATCGTCAGTGTTAGTTGGAAGTTGGCAGATCAAAGAACCAACCGATTTGCCACGTCTGCGTTAATGAGCCATAAAAATGTTTTGCTTGCGTGTCTGAATCCGAAACTTTATGCTTCAGCCAAAAAGATTTCATTGTCGAGGTGACAACGCCGTTTAAATTTTGTATAATTTGGTTACTAGGATGAAAGGCCAAAGCCCCCACCGCCCCCCACACTTGCCCACCAAGAGTCTTAAACATTGTGTCAGCTTTCATTGTTTTTCGATAAACTCTTATCAATTAGGGGTAGTAGCATGAATTTGCTTGAATTATGTAAAAGCTTCTGTGCCCTTTTAGACTTAATGGCAAAATATGAAAAGAGTGTATTTTATTTGACTTGTGGCAGGCGATGTTTCTTTTAGTTGATATTTTTTGTATTAGTTCCTTGTTTTGTTTGTCTGATTTTCTGTTATCCAAGTTTACATTTTTTGTGCGGAAAACTTTTCTTATCGAGTGTCGCCGCAAGTGGAGAAAACAAAAAGGCGACAGAAAACAGTTGTAAATATCTGAGTATATATAAACTTCTATATATCTATATATGGGAAAACATTATGTTAATACAACACTTGCCCAACAGCTTGGCTCTGCCAGTTTCATATTGTTTTTGGCTTATATCAGCGAGACATGGTGGCGACTGAAGTACAATAAATCAAAGTTTTTAATATCAAGTTTAAATTTGAAACTGGATCCTTTTTGGGGTGGTATTCTTAAAGTCGATTCTATAAATTAAATAAAACTTTTGGTCCACTAATAAATAATTTGAAAGTCCGCTGCTGCTGCTGCCACAATCCAACCCAACTGAAAATAACCCTAGCAACTGTTTTATTATTAACTTCATTTGCCACAAAGCGGCAAAGTTTCCGCACCAAACCAAAAGTCGAGAAACGGAGGAAACAAAAAGCAAAAGAAAAAAAAATTAAATAAAATAGCAGTAGTAAAAAGAAAAGTACACAAAACTTGTTTGCTTTACAGAAAAAAAAATTGGACAAATTTTTTATTTTATTTTTATTAGCCACACTTTTTTACTCTCCACGCATACTTTTTTTTTTTTTTTGGGTGCAAGAAACTTTCTCTGTCAGCGCAAAATATATAAAAAAAAGTGAAACAAAAATACTTATAAGAAAATCAATCCCTACGGCAAAGTCAAGAATTCTGAGTATTTTATTTATCAACTCACGCAACTCAACGCGGTGGCAAACAAAATAAAAAGCCAAGCAAAAAAAAAAGAAAAAAAAATTGGCAACCTGAACAATTTCAGAGTTTCAATTCAACTTATGAAACTGCTTGCGGCCATATCGATTTCACGCTTGACGCTAAGAAAATTAACTTTACCAAAAGGAACAACAACAACCACAGTAGCCCCAACAACCCAGCAACCGGGTGGCTACTGACTGAATGGATGGCTATGTGGCAGCAAACTCCAAAAAAAGAAACCAACAGCCGGAGGCAGGCCAGATACTTCGATGCGTATGACAGCTCGGCAGCCAAACAGACTCGATTCGATGTTAGAGTCCTTCGACGACTTCTTCCAGTACCACAACGCTGCTCCACTATTACTACATTCTATACAACTCTCACCAATTTCTAAGCCAGGCACGTATTCTTTTGGACGGAAGGAAAGCAAGAAATATTATAAGTGATTTGCTCAAGTTGGCAGTGTTAAAAAGAATCTTAAAGGAGTTGTGGTACTCTAGCAAAACTGGGGCGATCTTTTTAGGCAGAACATGCCCTTAGCTACCTGGGAGGAGGATTTGCCCAATTTGCTATATTAACTTGCTTAATATTCCCATTCTACATATGTGAGCATATTTATTTTGTCCTAGAAAATTCCCTTGAGCTATGTTCAAATTGGCCAGGGAGAATACAGAAATCACTATATCAATATCTGTTCTTCAGTCTTTCTACTACGTTCTTAAGTTATTGAGCTATCGAGATCTATTTTTGGGTCAACATTATTTAATTATATAACCAAAATATGCAATTTTCTTTAAAAAAATATAAAAACAAAAAGATTGCCAAATGCAATTTTTTCCAAAAAGTATGCTATCAAACTGTTGGCATAAATATACCTATAGCCGGTTACCCTAGTGATTTAAAATAATTTGTAACTATAATTCAAATTCTGTAACAAATTCTCAAGACATTCGACTTACCTAAATCAGTAATGGGACTTAATAATTTCCTACCATTTGAGATAATGATTTCTGGAGAGCATAATTTCAATACCATAAGAAAAAAATCCAATTACAAAAAGTTAAGAAGGAATTTATTTGCTTAGATGAAAAAATTAAATTCTTAAGCTTTAATAAAAAAAATCATAAAACTATTTGGCTTTAATGGTATGAGTGGAAGGGCGCTTCATTTAGAGCATTTACCTACCAGAAACCCTACTTGATTAGAGGCCATTCGTGGACAATTTGGTTGTTGTTATTGCTGTTGTATATGTGGTATTTGGAAATTCAATGGCCAAAATGCAATTACTGGAAAAGTTCGTGCAAACAACTTTTTGACTTTGGTCGCGTAAAATTCAATGAAAATGACATTATTTGAAGTAGCCAGCGCCAAATGTGTGTGGCCTGGAGCGCCGAAACACGCACCCATGTCAAGGCAAAAAAATGAGAACGAAAGCCAAACCAAAACTGAAACAGTTGGATAACAATGAACTATGGCAAATGCCGCAGAGGATGGGGTTTTTGTGGCCATTGTGAATGCCTGGTGTAAATTACAAATGGCGGAACGCGTTTCTAATCTTTATGAGTGCGCGTATAAGACCCCAATGGAAAATCGGAAAAAAACATAAAAACCACATTCAAATGATGTTGTTCATGACAATGACATTATCATTGCCATCCGGCAGCAGTTTCAATGGGAAAATTGCATAGCTAACGCATCGGTAATGAGCACCAGTCTCATTGCAAAAAAGGTCCTGGATAATTAAGCATGTTCAAATATTCAAACTTGACAAATACTTAGCTGATTAGGCTTATTAAAATCACACCTTAGAGTATTATTTTTTTTTTTAATATATAATGACAATTTTTAGTGCTAACTTGAAATTGATCAGTTAGCAATGCACATATGCCTAAGGCTTTGGACTCTAATTAATTGATTCAATTAAAATTTATGTAATCTATAATCAATCCTAGTCAATTTGATTGATGAAATGCAATATTTGCACAATTAAATGTGCGTCAAATTAAACACATGTCATATGATTCTTTCATTAATTTGAGTTCCACTGGAATGCTTAGAAAATTTTTCTCATTGCAAAATTCAATTATATTTCAAGTTGCCTGAGCATTTGACTGCCTGACCTTTTGCTTTGGTCCATAAACATATCACTTCGTACTTGATTGTCGTACTTAGTTTCGTCTGCACTAAATTATAACAATTAAATTCTGCACTTTATTAGTTTATGGTCTTTTTGTGATTCCGTCTCCATCTCCTTCTCTGTGTCTGGCATACCTGATTGTCGATGTCTGTATTGCAGTCTGGAAAAGTGATAATTATTTTTTTGTTGTCGTCTTCTTTGCCATTGTTGCTAATGACTCTGTGGCCACTTATTAGAAAGGTGTTAGGAGTTCGATATCACTGTTGGTGTCAATAAAGGTAAATTGCAGACTTTGTGGTCTCTGACTAAGGCGCCTGCGATCACAGGGGGCAACAATTTCAATTAAAAACTACCATGAACTTCTAATATTCAATTAATTTTGATTCAGCAGAGTGAACTGAATATTTTTTTCTTTGTTCTCAGTTAATTTGGCAGGGCTAATTTAATATTCAGTCATAAGAGAAAGAGAGATATAAAAAGAAAAAAATATATAAGGATGTACCACACGTGGCTTTTGCTGTCTGTATTTGATTTCTGTGTAGGTGGTCTTTGGTTGATGTGCAAGTCATCAGCAATGCTGCACATCATTGGTAGCTTATTGAATCATGTTGCCAGAAGTTTAAATAAAACAGAACACGAATCATATATAAAAAGTAAAAATCCAGTCATAATTTACAAAATTTCAAATTGAAGCCAACTGCAACTAACAGAATCAAATTACTCACGCCACTTGCTGAATCCATTGAAATAAATATTCTGACAGAAGAAAGTGCTCGCCATATTATGCCCGGCAATCTATCTATATATAGGTATATGAAGTATGCACATGAGAATAAATAAATCCCCTATTTTTTATTCAAAGAAAAAAGGATTTCATTTTGGCTTTGAAGTTTGTAAAGCCGAAGTGCTAATGAATATTTCCATTAAAATATTTAACATTCTGCCTAGCGAGAGCTATGGAAAACATTTTAATAAGCCTTGATTATTTAAAGTGTGTAAATTTATTTTATTCTAAATCTTTTAAAAAGAGTGTAGCTGATTTTTTGTTAGTGTTTAGGAAACGTTTTCTTGTATTTCAAGCAATTTCTTGCACGAACGCAGTCAAAAGCAATTTTTTGAAGCTTACTAGCCACATTTATTTACCTGAGACTGCAGTTGGAAATATCTCTCGACTATTTGAAATATTCTAGCAATAATAAAATAGCTTTGCAAGCGGTAAACAAAATTGAAAACAGCTACAAGAGAATTATTCGAATACTCTCTGAGCTTAGCAGCTTGACCTGGCTGGGAAGGCATATCAGGTAAGTACTTTTTTTTTTGTGTTAAAGATGAGAGAAAAATTCCTAGCTCAGCTTATTTATTAGGCTTCAATGATTGTCTAAGACATTTGAAATAATTTTAAATTGAGAATTTCGAGAGAAAAAGTTTTGAGCACCAGAAACTTTGAAAACTGAGGTAATTAGATATTGTTTTCAGACAAATCTCACTGAACATGTGGAGGAAACTGCATTACACTTTAACCAAAAATGCCATGAAATAGTTGTCAGATCCGAGTTTCCGAACATCTTCATACACATGATTCTGAAAATGTATGCGTTGGCATTTTATTCTGCTTTAATTACTAAATGTTGTCAACACAGATTTGCATGACCCGTGGCATTCGAAAACATCTGAAGCGACTCCGGTTGACAATGCTATTATTTTTGGTTGGAAACAGAGAGGAAAGAAATAACATGCGAAAATGGCACAAAAAAAAACATACGAAACAAAAAAGCAAAGGGGTGTGTGTGTGTTTGAGTGTGCGGATTTTGCATAAAATATTCATGGTGGCAAAATATTTTTATCAAAATATAATAAACAAATTTGCATGTTAGTGTCTACATATATGTATACATTTTTTGTTTGCTTTTGTTTTTATTTCAGTTTTTTGTTTTTATGTCTTTTTTTTGGCTTTATGGTGACCGTTATTTCATTGTCACTGCATAGAAGTTTTTTGATTAAATAAACAAATGTACAATATTCATTTTGTTTTCTAATTTGCTAAGGCTTGGCTCAATTTTTTTGCATATATTTATTTAGTTTACGCTTGAGATTTATTTAATTTTGTAGTTTTTTATGCACTTAAATTTTATTAATTAGCTCGCCTGAATTGATGTCCTAACATTCATAATTTTTTAAATGAAATAAAATATATTTTTTTAAGCATTTTATACCATTTTACAATTATTTGATGGTTGTTGGTTTAAGGAAAAAAAAGCGAAAAGAAAAAAAAATCAAAAGCAATAAAAGCAGCATCCACAAAACGGTTGTCTCACGAGCAATAATCATACGCCATGTTGTCCCAAGCTGAACCATCAGCTGCTTATGGGAGCTTTTCAATTTGTTTTGTTTTTCAACACGCACACACACACTCATATATATAGTTCACACAAGTTTAGCTGGATCTTTGCGCTAAATTTTTATATGTATATGTGGTTGGATATTTTTCCATTGTAACAGTTATCAGAGCAGGGTGAATGGGCGCCTAGCCCCTAGCCTCATCAGGAATAAAATGAAAGTAGTGGTTAGATGAGTTTTCGCTAGCTAGCTGGCTCCTGAGCTGCTGTTTAACCGGGCTTGCTGACAACGACGACAGGGTAGCCTGGTCGTCGTCTTCTAATAACAACACTTGTCGTAATATCATTTTTATGCTTAGGGTGGAGATGCCAAATCGTTTTTATGACACGCACCAGGCGTTGTCTTTCCCCATACCCTATTCCCTGCTTCAATTCACCCTACATTCTTCCCCTGTCCATCACATCAGTATAAGTTGGTGACTGTGTGTGTGATAAAGAATTGATTTTATAGCGTCAAACATGCGATTATGACAGAAACGGAGAGCATAAGAGATACAGAGGCAGACACACAAGCACAACAAGAAAGAGGAGAGACGAATGTTTGCCGCCAAGTCAAAGGGTGCCACCTCATCTTGGCTTAGCTGGAAGCTAAAGCAGTAGAGTTCAGATTGGCCAAGAGCGCGGGTGTCATGGCTATAAAAACTTTGCACAGCTTTTGGCTTCGCTTGTTGCCTGGACCCAAACTAGCTACAGCCTTAGTAGTTTATATATAGTGGTATAAAAGGGATTATTGCTGAGGCAAGGCAAAAAATATATTTAATATACAACAAAAACAACAACAGCAAGGGGACAAACATAACACAAACACTTTTGCGCACTTTTGTCATTGCTAAGAGTATTTCAGAGTGTTATATGATTTTTTTTTCGAAGCTGGCAATAAAATGATATTTATGACAAGTGTTTTGGATGAATGGCAAGTCCTGCTGGTGTTGATGGTGGTGATGGCAGTGGAGAGCACTTTACATAAATCAACTAAATTGCCTAGACACAGGCTGTTTTTCTTGACTCTGAGACTAATTACATAAACTTGATTTCGATCTTAAGGAATAGACCAAAGTAACGGAGCCCGAGCCTTGATTTGTGACAAACACATGGCTAGGCTAATTAAAAAGTTTGAAAGTAAGATAGAATTTGGATTTATTGTGCTTATTTTATTTTTCAGGAAGCCAAGTGGTCAAAAGTGAGAATATTCAATGACGGAATATATGTATATATAGAGTATAAAAATTTTAATGTGCCGAAAGTAGTAGATACCGGAAATCCTGAGTCACTTTTATTATATTTAAGCTGTGCACTTGACTACCCGGGGAAATTGCCTGTATTGCTATTGTTCACCAGCAGTTCCTTCGCTTGTTTCTATTGCCCATTAAACACAAAGTCATAATGAGTAGCAAACACACACAAAAGCACATCCACACGGCGCTGTGGAAATGGGTTAAAATAACTATAAATGTCTGTAGTGAGGAAGGAGCAAGGAACAGAATTGAGTGTGGCTTATGTAATAAAAATAAACAGGCGACAAATGGTCCTAAAAACTGCGTTTATCAGTGTTTTGTATAAACAAATATGACACAATATGGCATAGGGTGGTAGTCTGAAGCTTGTTGTTATTAGGTTTTTGACTGAATGGAAGACGAAAACAAAAATAATTAGGAACAAAGCTTTGAGTGTTGTCGTTTTTGGTTTGACGAAAAAATTAGCTATTTGATAAGCTTAAAGATTACTTTCATTTCTTTGTGATTCTGTGGCAATTTTTAGCTCATAATTGAAACTCGATATGACGAAATTGGATATTTTTAATTCTCTATTGTAGTCGATGATTAAAGTTCTCGAAATTATTACGCAATTGATAAGAATTATGTGGTTCTTGCTTTTGAATCTGAATGAATACTTTAGGCAGCATTATAGAAGACCAGAAAGCGGATTTAGGTTAAAGAGCGAATACCTTTTCCCCGTAAATTTGGAAAGCTTAATTGGAAAAGCCAAAGCCACAAAATTTACCACAGACAAGAGCACATAGAAACTTACCTACTCAAGTTAGTTAGTAAATCTCCTTTCAATTTCCTAAGTAGACAGGCATAATAAATGCATAATGTATATGAAAAATATTTACATGTTTGTGTTAAAGAAAGTTAGCCCAGAATAAAAAGAAATATAAAATTCTTGCACCCAAAACAAAATGAAATTATTTGCAGGTCATCGTACTTGCACCGACTTAATTATAAGGCAGGCCAACTCTAAACTAAAATTTATGGAAAGCTTCATTTGTATACTCTTACCCTAACAGATTAGATCATTCAGATTTCTGATTTCAACGTAATAGAATTTTGCTCAACTCGAAATTAGTTTTAGGAAATTAAAGCTTGAACTAAATTTTTAAATTTTGGGTTTCAGAATTGCTTACGGTATGTTTTATGTTTTCATGTTTTTATATTAGAATTTTTAGGGTAATGTTAACCCTCAAGAGTAAAAGTTAAACAGCTAAGTAGTCTGGCAAGATCAAGCAACTGTGCAAGCAGCTTAAAAGGGGTCGGGCCAAACTCAGATGTACCAGTCTCTGGGTTGATTGTGAGCTGTCTAACTAGTTTCAGGGGATGGGTTGCAAAAAGGAAAAGGACCAAACAAAAAGTCAAACATGAGAGCCAGAGCAAAGGACTCAAGAGCAAGCAACAAACTCTTAGTTTCTCAGTTTTTGTGTTGAAGTTGCCATAGATTTCAGCTTTGGCATTTTGAATTTGTCTTTGGCTTGACTTTGCCAAGCAATACTTTGTTGGTCAATATACGCTTGAAATGAGTCGGGTACTTTGAATTTGTAAGGCACTTATACAATTACAAGATAAGCAAATTCGAAATATATTTTGAAGAGGCTTACTGTTTTTTCTAGGTTTGCTCCTTTTCTTTTTGCATACAGTTCAGACCTTGGTTCTAGGGCATTTCCCATTCGATCTGACTGGCTAATTACGATTTCTTCTCTTCTCTTTTCTCATAATATTGTGAAGATTTTGCAAAAGCGACTTTTGTTGGGGTACTTTTCGGGGACTCGGTTGGTTCGTTACTTGACTGAGAGTATGGCAAAATTGAGCCTTGAATTAATTATACATGCAGGTCACGTAAATATGATTGTCATGCCAGCAGTAACAGTAACGATGTCGGCGCAGATTGACCATAGCAGTCATCTCTGCCTTCTATTCGTCTCATCTAAGCACTCAGCTCTAGCTAAACTTAAGGACTTAAGCGGCTTGCATGTTTTGCTTACAGCTTAGCCGCGCCAAAGGCCCTTACCTCGGCAAGCTGGTCTAGCCTGGATTGTGTTCTGGAGGGAAACTTTCCTAATATCCCCAGTAGCAACGCCGCCAGCATCAGTAGCTCAAGCATCAGCAAAATCGACAGGAGCAACTAAAAGTATTTAGCTAATAAATTATACAAAAATTGAAACAAATTCTTTGAGTATTTGTTTCGAGTAGCAGGCGCTGTGGCTTACGAATTGGCCAACAAATTAATATTTAATTATTGAAGAGTGGATGAATCAGCTTGCAAACTTGGCTTAACCAAAGTATACGCCAAACCCAAAGTCGATTTCTCATATACACAGAATTTCCTCGAGGAAGCCCAACCACTTATCAAAAGCATCTGCAAATGCTGCAAGTTGTTCAACATTCTGGCATATTAGCGGTAAACAACAAGAACAACAGAAGAAACCAATGCAGTAAATCTATTTGACTGTCAGACAAAATTACAATGCATGTTCGCTTAAACCGTGTAAAAGGCCTTGCGCCAAATTCCAGCAGCCTTGGCAAGGATGACTCTTGAGCATATTAGGAATTAACAGAAGCAGCTACAAACTGGAACAAATTCAGTAAGCAGAAGGTGTACAAATCTGCAACATGCAACCCAGCAACTGCAATTAGTGAGGAAACAAACACCATTTCCCCAAGACACTTGCCCTACTGCACACTGGGCAAAAGCTCATTTATTTTTCAAACAAAAAAAAAAAAAAAAATAATAATAAAAAATCAGAAGACTTAAAAGAAACATATTCATGATTTTGAATTTCGAAAATTATGTTTAAGCTTCCCCAAGGCTGATATCTATTTTAAAATATCTTAATATTAGTTGTTGCCCACTGTCCTTGGGCTGTATGCATTCCAGTTTCCGCCAATTACCTACCAGTAAGCAAAGTAGCACTGCCTAGCTAGTGAAATTTGTCTTGTCAGGCAAGGTGTGACCAGTTGTGAGCCAAAAGGTCCAAAACTAAAAGTGCAGTTAATAATAAGCACAAGTGTGAGTCAGCTTGAAAAAAGTCTCTGGAATTATCATTATGCTTGTTTTATTTTTATGTCAAATTTATGGTTAATGTTTTCTTAAGCTAAGCCAAATGTAATCCTTAAAGAACATAGTTAAGCCAGCCATTTTACCCATTCAATCTAGGAGTTCGTTTTAAGAAAATTTTAATTTCCTGCCTGCCGAAAAACTCCACAAGCTCGTATATGGTGAGCAACACGGTAGCAAAAAACTTTTTTAGCTTAAACTCACACAGACAAATACATATTTTTCCTGGCTGTGGACTCCATTGGCTGAGCTTAAATATGTGCCGAAACATATGAGGCGTAATAGCTCTGAATGAGGAGGACTCATGGTCTACGCTGTGAACCACAGCAAACGACACCGAAGGAATTCAAATAAAGTTCATGTCGTCGTCTTCGTCGTCAACACAAACACCAAAACAAATGAAAAACAGTCACGTTATAATTGATAGACAGTTGCAAAACGTGCGTAGTGGAAGGGGGAAAACACGGGGTAGAATAGGCCATGCCTTTTTCTCTGGTGGGAAAGGAAAACATTTCTTTTGCCTCAAAAAATAAGCATGTATTTTCATCTGAATCTAGGAAAAGCGTATTTGCTTTGTGGCTAGCTTTGTTTGACTAACAACATGAAATTAATATCTTCATTTGTTTGAATCGTAAATCACCGAAAAAATAAAAATAAAAATAATAATAAATTCCAGGTAAGAAATTCATCTTTGGTTTTCTTATATTAGCTTACAGTTCCCCATTTTTTTTTGTGATTTAAGTATTAATTTACATAAAAGAAAATAAATTATTTCTTTCTCAATGATAAAAATAAATTTCATAAATTTACTCGGCCTAAAGAGCATCTCAAAGCCGAGTTGACTTTTCTATTGTCAAGCTCTTTTTTATGTGTTATAAACTTAACTAGACCCCGGCCTGCTGGGGGAACCAAAGGCTGTTAGCTGTCTGGTGATTGTTAATAAAAACGCAAACACAAATGATCGTGCGTAAAAAATTCAATTACTAAGGCAGTCAAAAGGCAGCCTGGAATTAAATAAACTCTCAGGTATATAAAAGAAAATGTTGAAACTCAGGACAGGAAAAAAAGAAGGAATACAAACAAGAACAAAGAAAAAAAAAAAAAACGAAACAAAAGGCGTTACAAAATGAACAATGACAGTTATGTGAAATACTTTGTATATCTGTCGGCATTTGAGGTTTTTTGCAGGGTCGCAGAGCAAATGTTTAACATTAAACATGGCAAGGATGGCAACATCATGTGTGTCTCTGTGTGGGTGCAAATATGTGTGCCACAATTTTATTCACTTATATTCAAGTCCAAGCATTTTACTGCGGTTGCGTTTGCTGCAAGTTACGCAGAGACTTCGTGCTCCATGGCCCCCAGGGAAAGAGGACACCGAGATGGAGACGACCGCGTGCACTTTATTTGTTTAATTAATGTTGCCTTGTACGCTCCACAGAGTGCCTGTCAATCTGTCTGTTTGTTATAGGCAAATAGACACTTGACATAAACACAGCTGCGCTGAAAACTTGATTAAATGTAGCGCCCTGAAGTTGCCACCACCATTCGACATCAGGGCATCAGGACAACAGGACGGGGAACTCTAGAAGCTTGGTTGACTGGTCGCTTGGTTGGTTCGTTGCTAGGTTGATTGTTGTTGTTTAACTGTCAGAATGTTCAGATCTGTGTGTGGCCAATAGCTTGACAGTTGTCACTTGATATCTACCAACAGTCAGGGGGTTGAACGGCTTGGCCTGCCTGGTTGGTTGACAGGTTTGCAACAGATTCGAAATCAAAGCGGTTGATTAACCAGCCAGCAATAAAATTGTCCGACTAGCCAGGAACCGACTGAATATGACTCTCAATCTTACGGCGATTATATTAAATTGATAAGAATTTCAAAGGTCTTGAGGCAAATGGCAGACAAATAATCAAGCTAAATAAGCCAAATAGAAATTCATCTAGACGAAAGGCCAACTTGCATTTGAGCATGCAACCAGCACATTTAAAACTAATTATGACTCGACGTGCTGATCTCGGCATATACAGATTTTATGGCGTTGGCATTTTATTTACTACATTTAACTGCATTATGTAACAATACCATACAATTTTGCATGCACACAGATATTCAGATCCACCCACTTTTATGTTGCAGACTCAGATTCACTGATTCGCCACAGATTGGAGCCTAGTGTGTGCCATACCCACTTCAAGCATATTCACTTACCTTAGACGCACCAACAACTGCTAATGTAACCGAAAAGTAGGCAGTTGAGCCAGCCCAACATTCTGTTTAATGGGTAATTACACAGCATTGCAGTCATTAAATGCGCCTTTATGGGTGTATGTGATTGTGTGTTTGTGTGTGTGTGTTTCGGTGTTGAAATTGCACTTGACTTGACTCCACTTCATACCAAACACACTTGAGTCGAGCTGAGTCGAGGCGAGTCAAGTCGTCTTGAATGCCATGCCAATGCCTTTGGAATGGTTTTCAAGTGGTGCAAAGTGTAGACAGGTTAGTTAAGAGTTTATTTTAAATGATATTTATTTATAATGTTGTCTTGGTTGCCTTTCTTGTCTTGCTTGCCTAGCTTGCCTTCCTTGCACACATGAACACACTCACAAACTTGGCTTGACTTGGCAAAGCTACCCAAAACTTGCCAGATTGCCAGCATCCAAGTAGCTTGTGTAAAATCTCATTTAAGTTGTAGATTACTTTGTATGTATTTATGCTTTGTATGGAAATTTTGTTTAGCTTAACAACGCATACACAAGCTTTACACATTTATCTAACCATAAATATACACATAGATGTGGGCGCCTCTTGCAGTTGCCTATAAATTAGATATTCTAGTTAAATTTGGTCTGCCAACTTTTGATGAAATTAGTTTGAGCAGATTGCACGGCAATAATTGAGGACAACTGCGCATGCAAAAAATATAAACAATATGAAATTATTTAAGATTCTTTCTTTCTATGAGTTTTTTTTCTGATTTTTGTTTTTAAAAAGTGAAAAGTTTCCAGTTCATTAAAAACCAATTTGTTATTCTAAAAATATATAAATATATACATAGATAAATCATTCAGATATAGATCATGTCCCCTTAAAGCTCCCAACACATTAACTTAATTTCATTAAATTAATTTTTAAACTCCCAAAAAGTATGCCAACAAATGTAACTGTCAACTAGCCCGGAATTCTTAGACGCTGCCACTTTCGCCGAAAGCTGTAAAATTCACTTAATAAATTTTACAAGAAAATACAATTTTGGCAGTTGAAACTGGCGTGTTACAAAAAGTTTCCAGTGGTATGTTGATGGCCGTGGTGCCACCTGCTTTAAATAGACCTGGCCGTTTTCATTTTCAGGAAGTTGGCCAGAAAGTTGCTTACTTAAACACATACTTACCGAGAGACAACAATACAAAAATGCTACAAATGCCAAGGGCATTCTTAATATTTACTGCCTACACGCTTACCAAGAGGATCAGGCTTCAGCTTTATTAGTGCCTCAGCCCAATAAATAACAGACTGTGCGTTTTCCACTTCCATTGCTAGTTTCATAAAGTTCTCTTAATATGTTTGTGTATTTGTCTGGAAATCAAACAAGAAAAAATTACATTTTACTGAAAAGAATTTATTTACTTTCTGGGCAATTATGGACTACTTTTATTCTTCAGCCTACTGGCTAACTAATTCAACATGAAAATATAAGAGGACGCTTCTATGTATGAAATGGCTTCAGTTGGCTTTTATATGGACTTTCTATTTTTTGTTGTTGTTGTTTTTTTTTTTGCCACAAAAAAGCAGAAGAGTTGTTTGGGGTTTCAATTATGAAGCAATGCTCATAGCAGAAAAAATTGCACAGTCTGCTTGGTTTACACTTTGCTTGGTCTTCATTAAATTATAAAGAAACAAATATTAAATGACTTCAAAATTGGAATATTTCTGGTCGGAGCCATCTATAAAAGCGCAATTAAATGGTCTTATTTTGAGTTGAAGCCTAGAAACTTGAGAATGATGGCACCTTCTGAAGATAACTAATTTTTAAAGTGGTTAAAACAAAATGGAATTTGATAAGTATGTAGACCTCGGTATAAGAGATATTTCGAGAACCATACTTCTAAAACCCATCTGCATTATATTTTTATAATATAGGGAACTAAGCCAGACGGTTTAATAAAGGTGACTTTTTGGGTGTCGAAATAAATTAAGCTTTTCTTTAAAGTTCTAGTCGGAAGTCTGACGGTTCCAGTTCTTAAGTTCTTTGAGATCCTCAAGTCCTGATAGATGGGAGGATATAAATACTTATCTATAATACACATGTACTTCTTTCTGTTGCTTTTCTTTTTAGAAACTAAACTAAATCATAATTTCGGGATACTCGTAAAACTTTATAATCTCTCTATATCTTTCGATACACAATAAATAAAATAAATATTTTCATATCTTTAAGTCGGATTGAATGTTTGTATATGTAATAACTTTGGCTTCTGCTATTGAATTAGTTTTAATTTCAGAGCTGACAGAGCTGGGAAAAACTTTTTCATTTCGGGAAACTTTTCTGCCATTTTAATCTTTTGTAGGCAACCAATTGAGCTTTCCCATTTGCTTATTACACACTTTTATTCGCTTCAATGAACTCTCTATCTACTGTTTTTATTTAGTTTTTATTGTTGTTAATAAATTTTGTTTATTTTCAATAAGCAAATAAATGCCAGGATCATAAAAAAATGTTAAACTAAAATATCCATGTGTGTATTTGTATAACGACCGCTTACTTTGATTAGGTAAAGTTTTTCATGGTGGCTCTTGTTGTCTGTGCTTTTGATTTTATGACATTAATTTCTTTAATGCATTGGGGCTGAAAGGGGCTGAACAGACAGAACTGTGGGGGTGGCCCGCAGAGCCTGAAAAAGGGAAATAGAAAACATTCCGATAAGCAACTAAAACTGTAACAAATATTTAAATTATATCAAGTCATCTACTTAGCAATACCCCAAAGTTTATGCCAAGGCGAGCTCGATACAAGTTCACACGCAGTCGTCACACCAACAAGGTCCCAAAACATTCTCTTATGTGCATAAATAAAATCAAAAAGAAAGGAAAAGAAAAGAAAAAAGAAGAGCAGTGAAGAGAAGAAGCAGCAAAGAAGCAGAAGAGCAGAAAAGTAGAACTCCAAGCGTTAAATCAGCATATAATCCCAAAGTATTTCCAATTTCACAGACAGCAGACAACAAGCCAAACAACGAACCCCTATGAACCATCGGCCAACTTCTTGTCAAACAAACTTAAAAACATAAAAAATACACGCCACACAACTCACTCCACATCTTACCCCTGACAATTTGCAAGTTCTTTAAGGTGGAATTTTTTGATAGCATATACCATACATACGTACGATATATATGGTAAAGTTTATACTACCATTTCTGTTTTCTTGGCGACTTTTTTCCCACACGGTTTCGGTTTCAGTTTTTGGCTGTGTGCGTGTCGAGCCCCAAGTGAAAAGCAACTAAGGCTCACATATCTGTTTATGCTGTCAATCTAAGCCCCAAAATCTTGTCGCTGTCATGTCGTATAAATTAAATGTGTTTATATTAAATGTAAAAAGAAAACACACACGCATGCACGCAATCAGATTTGTTGAAATTCTTGTGACATTGGACTTGGATTTTTCTTTGCTTCTGTATCCCAAGTTTTCTTCTTTTTTATTTGCTTTCCCCTATTTCTTTTATGATAAAGAAAATATCAGTTTGTTGTTTTGATTTTCTGGCATTATGCATTATAATAAGCAGAGTTTCATTTTTTTGTTATTTTCTTTTTCTTCTGCAAAAAGGGGCTGATAATGCTGGTGGGGGCAAAGACTTTCACGTGTATCTGATAAATATTGACATGTGGGTTCGGAGAGAACGTTTTTTCTTCTGTCTTTATTGACCATCTTATAAGGGATCCCATAGCCTCTTTTCTTTTAATTGTCTTGGAGATGCTTAAATAAAGGATAATTCGAAAATATTGATATATAGTTTTATTTTTATTCATCTTAATTTAAGGTACATGTTGGCTCTTTAAAGAAAATTATGTCATAATCTGGAAAGTGCGTGTGTGTGCGGACTTACAAATTTCATTATGCGTCTCGTTTCCCTCAAACGCGTCGAAAATTTGTTTAAAATATACTATTTTTCTTTTAAATACAAACAGGCTGACCTGGTTCATTGGCTTTTTCCGAATTCAGGCAAGCATTTTTTATGGAAGCTTCGATTAGTTAGTTGTCTCTTCATTTTTTATTTACCTTTATAAAAGTATTGAAAGTTGAGAGTATTTTCGAGTTACAAACACTTTTCTTACTTCAGTTCATTTGTTCGTTTGTGCTTTTTGCCAGGGATCAAAGGTTGAATTAATATTATTATATATATTTCGATTTACTCACATTTTTTTTAAGGTTCTGTGGCATGTGTTCATACATAAATGTCTATATGGATATATATACATGAATTCATATATGTATCTTATGTTATGGCAGCTTTTGAATGTTGTTGTTGCTGCAGTTGGAATAACAGGCATCACTTCAAGCGTAACGCTTCCTCTTTCTCCTCATCAAATTTTTTTGTTTTAATCACAACATGGCAATTTTACAGTAGGTAGGAATTCTTTACGTATGTAAATTTAAAAAATATACATATATATATTTTTTTTGGGTTGGGTTTGTTGCTGTTTTCATTGTAGGTTGGCTGGAGAGATTTCTCAAAAATAATTAATTGCTCAACGCAGTCCTGCTTGGTATGTTTTTATTTTTTTTATTTTCTTGCTTACCTCATTTTCTCTGCTTTTACAGCTTCATTTATATTCAATTCCAATTCGGATTCATATCAAATAACACTGATGCTATGGGGTCAAGGATCGTGAACATATTGTGAAAAATCTGTGAAATGAAAGTTAACCAATTCAATTTTGTGATCCTGGGCGGGTGTGTATTGTGCAGCAAAAATTTTTTCAGATTTCATAAATTTTAATTCTTAAATAAGACACACACACAATTGAATGTCTAAGATATTTGTTCTCCCATAAATTAAAAAGAAATGCCAGTCAGCCAGACTGGCAGAGAAAGCGAAAAAGAGTAATTTAAAATTGAAATACCGAAGACAAATGAGTGAATTCCACCTGAAAAGAGGGGAGTGGATAGAAGGAAACAGCTTATACCAACCAAACCAAACGGAAGGAAGTCCCTGGCCAACTGGCGCTTCCGTTTTGTTTTCCCTGGCTAAATTGTTTAAACATTTTTACTACCCTCCATCGTGACTCTGTCCATCATTTTGGCGATGGACACGAATGAGCTGGCCTGGCATACGGGCTAACCTTCTGGGCAAATCATTCACTGAACTAGCTTCGGGGCCATCAAATGAATTGTCATGCAGATTTAATGCTTTGTTGCTGTGGCTGCTGGGATACAGTTTTCCGATTGGCCATTGCTGACCAGTGACCATAACCATATAGAATGCATATTGTATGTGGAGAGGATTTGATTGTTGTCTGTGACACGATTTAAGGCCAATGGGTTTTTGGATGCTTTCCAAGCCCAGCGAAACATTCTACCGAACATATGCCATTACAAATGCAATTGCAATGGGTTGTCTGGTTTAGTTTAGTTTGGTTTGCTGAATTTTTGGCACGGCATGTACAAATTCGCAAACACACACACACACACACACACACACACACACACGAAAACTTCAAAAACTTTTCCTCAATGCTCGCAATAAGAGGGAGCGAGTGTGCGAACAGGGCAGCGATATACGCTAAAAACCACTTTGTGGTGACGCCAAAACTTCTAGCCAAGTTAAAAACTATTGTCATTCTGTTAAGTGGTCACATTTAACACTTGTGCATGCTGCTGGCCAAGCCGTAAGCAAACCGGGACATTCAGCTTATGCACAGTGGGTCACCAAAGACGTGAGCAAGATCAAGTGGAGTAGAAGGGTTCCTCGATTTGTAACTGTTGACAAATGTTTATTGTAAATATTACACGAATTAAATAATTTATTTGTGACAAAATTTAACTCAATCCTTACAGACTTGGGTTTGATTAAAAACAATTCGAATATATATAAAAATTTGATTCATTTCATTTACCCCCAAAGGCATATTGTTTGTTAGAATCTTTAATCTGGTTACCCTAATCGATTTCAACTCAATTATTGACTCTATTTATCCCACCCACTTATCCCACTCGAGAAAACTTTTTCAATATTTATCCAGGTCTCCCTGCTTGCATATTTTCTCGTCTTAACTTAATTTACTACCTCCTTTCGTTATTGACAAGGTAGCGTCGACCCTCTGCCCTTGACGAGGTAGCTACTTTCACCGCTGTCAGCTCTACTGGGCAACTGTTTGTCGCCAGCGCTTAATGAACTGCGCCGCAGCTGATCCGAAACTTGTCACTTCAAGTGGAGTTTTCATTGACAAGGGTAAGTAACTTTTCTCGGTTTTCCTGCAATACCTTTTTTTTTGTATAATTTGACTGACTTATTCTTAGCCTTTCATTTAAATAAATAATTAAAGGGAAAATTGATCAATTTAAAAGTAGAGTGCGAGGGATTAGGTAAGCTAAATGGAATTTTTCAAATAAAATAATTCAAGCCAAAAATTAAACTGTTGGCTTATGACAACTTAAGTCTTCCGGCTGGAGAATATAGGTGACTCAAAAATTATCCGGGTTTCTTTTGGAGAGGAGCAAATATTAATTTGCGTTTAAAAGCTCATTTCACGCTTAAATGACAAGTAAAAGCATCAAATCAAATAAGAATGAAAATTAAATGAAATTGTCGCAATAATAAAACTCGGAAAAAATTCTATGTAAAAAAACAAGGAGAGGAAGACAAGACAAAAGGCGACATTTTACCCATACTCTAATCTTTTACGTATATTTTATTTAGCATACCCACTTACTTAGCTAGATATATTCTAATTGTTCCGTCATACGCCCGAGTCTGTGGCCAAAATGCAGGAAGCGGCAAGTGGCAACGGAAACTTTTAATTGTTTCTGCTGTTGCTTTTGCACTTCCGTTCCGCGCCAAGACAAAAAAAAAAAAAAAAAAGAAAAAGGAAAAGCGAAGAATAAACCAATCCAACGACCCACGACATCTCAACTTTCCCCTCTTTGTCCGTCTTCCTTTGGCTGGCGGATATTTTTTCAGACTTTTGCTGTTCCTACTTTGCCTTGCTCCTGGAGCGCATGTCGTTCCGGCTTTCTCAACTTGACCGTAACCATACCAAAGACTTGGCCACCATTGTCAGCGCTTAACCGGATCTTCTTTTGCCCATGGTGTAAGACGTGTGCGTGTGTGGTTGCGGATACTTTGTGGCTGTATATGTGTATGAGTGAGTTTTTTTTTTATGAGGTTATTAAAAATCTCATTATCATTGTCGTTGCGGCGTAAATTTTAATTGTCCGTTAAAAGTGTCCCTTTTGGGGTCCGCTGGGTGATGCTCCTCTGTCATTGTGTCTTTCTCTCTTTTGTTGGCCTGAATATTTGGGTTAGTTCTGGTGAGTTCTGCCCTCTGGCCTCTGTTCAGCCTGAAATCAATTTAAACTTGTTTGACCAAGCTGATTAGATTGCAATGAATAAGCCTGAACGGTCTTTGGTCCTCGGTCTTTCGGTTCACTTCACCGTTTCGAATTTGTGTGTCTATCTTGGCGTTTCTGTTTGTTTATGGCAAAAGTCGTGCCCGGCCACGGCACCACGCTCGGTGTCATCTTCAATCCCTCAGACCCCACAAGCCAACGCTCCAAACTGAGCCAGCGCAAGTGTTTGGCATTTTAAGCATGTGCATAATGCAAATTGCGCTCAGCAACATTCCGTGTATCGACCTATGGGATTTATTCAGCTGTTCATTCGGCAAGGAATATGGCAGGAGAAGTGACAGGTGGAAGTCAGCTTACGTGGTTGATAGCCCAGCTGAACGTGTCATAACACGGTGAGCTCACTGGGACTGCGAGTCGGATCAGTGGGAAAATGCTGGAAAATGGCAAATGGTTTGGGTTTGGGTGTGGGTGTGCTGTTGAGCCATCCGGACCGTCTGTGTATGTGCATAAGGAAGCAGGCAAGAGCCGATAATAAAGCAGCTTTGAAAGTAGCTGATGCTGTGGACTTGAAAATAGAATAGAAAATATTTGAATTTATTTTTGAGCATGTTTGTCGAAAGCACTGTTTGCCGCTCAAAAGAACTGTTTCCCTACCCTTTCTATTCCCTTTCAATTCAGAAATGATGGTCAGAAGGTTATAGCTTGTCTCTCAAATATTTATCGCCCCCAAAGTGAATTCACCCCAAAAACTGTGCTACACATATTTCACAGTTCATTAGATTTTTTTTTCTATTTTTTGTTCTTTGAGCTGACTTATAGACATTTCGAATATATCAGAAGCTTTTTAAGCCATAAATACCACTTGCTACTCCAAGACTTAACAATCCAAAAGAAATATTATAAATATTTTTAAACCAATCAAAAGGAATGAAACTTTGAACTAAAAGTAAAGTACAAATTAGCCAAATCCATTGCTGCAAATCAGCAAAATGCTTGAAAAAGAATTCAACAACAACAACAAAGTAAAGAGTCCAAAAGCCTTCTCAGTACAAATTTGTAACAATTTTGGGCTTACATCGTCTCTAAAGATGCCCTTGTCGACATGTGCGGAGTGTGTAGGTGCGTTTGGCATTGTCCTTCAAAATCATGAACGGCAACAATCATTTATGGCGGACTTAAGTCTCAAAGTCACCCAATCAGCCAATCCTCCTCCCCTCGCCAGGCCAAAGCAAAACAACGAGAAAAGCGAATGAAAAAAAAAAACAAAAAAAAAAACGGCCAAGCAGCTCGCTTATTATGCCAAGTGAGCCCAATCACAAAATCGTGTCTTAACATAATTTTTCTTGTGCTTTTGCTTTACAGTTTTCCCAGCCTGGACACAATGAAACAAACAACAACAAGAACGCAACAAAAAATTACGTTTACGTGCTCTCAATGTGTAATTAAGGATTATTTTGTGCTCAAGTGGCTGTTATGCTGTCTGGGCGCGCCAAATCAGTCGCCTAGGCCAGAAAGCTGAGCAGCATGTTTTCGTTTTTCATTGATCTTTTTCCAGAAAAATAGTATGTCAAAAATAGGTAAAAAAAAATAATCATTTTTAATATTTCAATAAATCGGTTCTAGGACCTTTCGAATTCTTCTCTTAAAACCCAGCAAAACTAAAGACCTAAGGTCCTCCCATCCGAAAGATGAATTATTTTGAAACAATTTAATAAAGATTTTATGTAAATGAAACTACCCTCAAAATTCTTTTATTCTTTTCCTCGAAAGCTTTTGTTAATGTTTGGAAAACTCGAAAAGAGTATTTCTAATCGAATAGGAGATTTGACCTGTTTTCCTTTGTGGCCCGCTTGATTTTTCATGGAGATTGACTAATGACTTGGGTGCTTAGACTGAAAGAGTATATTTCGCCTTACTCCAAGCTCATTTAATATATTTAAAGCGTCGGTGCTCAGTTTTCAACTCGAAATGCCTGCTTCTGTTTATGCAGCTGGCCTGGAAAATTGAATATGAAGCTTAAAGCATTTTGCTTTTTTTTATAAATTTTAACAAAAGTAGTTCCCACTGGATATCGGAAAGGCAGGCAGATTTTGTATTATTTCACATGTTTTAGAGTTTTCAAAAAGTTATTTTAGCTTTCTTAATTATTTATTATTTTTCTTTTTTTTTAGAAAAGAAACACTGCCCTTTTTTTGTCTAGTTTCAATTTGTGATTTTCCTGTAAATTAACTTTTATAAAAATCACAATGGAAAAAGAAACACAGAACAATGCAAATTCTGTTGATATATATTCATTTTTTGGGCTATGAAAATCACTATGCATATAAATTCATACATAGCAAATATATTCCAAAACCTGATATGCAAATCGAAGACAATGAATTGCAATTTTACATATTGAAGGCTCTTGTTTTTTTTTTTTTTTTTTTTTTTAATTTTGTTATATTTACAGAAACAGTTGAAAAGAGAAATTGTATGTTAGATTTTTTTTGCACATATCCGAATGGCTTCGATCGAAACTTTGAAAGAAAAAAATATGCAAAAGATTTAATTAACGAAGCTTCGTTTTGTTTCGATTTAAATTTGAAATGTTTATGCAGAAAATTTACCGCAGGCCAATTACCAATTTACAGAACACCATCATCCTTTACTGGCCTTAATTTTAACCCATTCAAAATTCATGGTAATGGTGAAACGGTTGAAAACAAAGCGAATTTAATGAAAACATATTGCGAAAAATGAAAGCAATATCAACAAAAACATTCACTCTGCATAGGCAGGTGGTAAAATAAAATAAAAAGCTAAAAAAAATTTAACAACCGCATACAAAGAATATTAAATGACCGCAGATTTGCAATTGTCTGCGGGTTGTGCACGAAATGCCATGGACCGATGAAATGGAATGGAATGGAAGGAGTGATGAAGATGGTGGGTGATGCTGATGGGAATGGGTATGGTCGGTTGTTCACCTAGTGAAATGCTACAGAAAAGTTGACAGTTGCAAAAATAAATACAAAACAGAAAGGGAAAAGCACACACACACACACACACACGCATACCCCAAAACCAAAGCCATGCAAACACCAGACTGGAAAGGAGGAGAGAGGTGACGGATATGAGCCTCTAGAGGGAGTCTCGAGTGTGGGTTGGCTGGGGATGTCGTATGCGATTCATTGGTATCTATTTGTTTAACGCAATTGGCCAATCGACCATTTTGCGCTGTCCGTTGCGGTGTTCCGTATTAAGCGAAAAGAATTGGGTTACTTCTACCGGGGAATGGATGTGAGTATGGAGTGAGAGTGAAAATTGGGGGCCTACGGCCTTTGTGCGACTGTTGTCATTGTGCATAATACCGTTATCGTGCTGTGACAGCAACAGCACCAGAACAGGCAATTGGTAACGGGGCTAGCAATGCGGTGACGCATACTCGCACTGGCAAATACACGTGTGTGTTTGAGGTTGCGCAAATACATGTGAAACATTTGAGTAAAAAAAAGCAGAAGAAGAAAAAGTGGAGGCAAATGCAGAAAATGAGATTTCAAAAGACCCAAATCGATTCGAATGGTCTAGTTGAACGAAAATCAAATCTGCAATTGAAAAGATTTCTTTCTTCTTTTGGGTTTTTGAAAATGCTTGCAGCCAGATTTGCTTGGCAAATTCAAAACTGAATTGTTTGTCGTTTTGCGTTTGAGCTAACAAAATTGAACTGTGTTGATACCCATAATGAATCAAACACTTAAAGTTTGTATTTGAAAATGACTTGAGCTCCGATTATCTGTGCAATCCTTGTGTACTTCAGACACATAAAGTAACTCTCAGATTAACTATTAATTGGATTAGTTCGAAAGTCATTTCAAAGAGAAACAAGCCCCTGGCAAGTGTATTAAATCAAAATCCACTTGTTTATTATCACAATGCTTAGACCTCGCAGGACCCATCAGGACCTCTTTAACCTCTTCGACACAGATATTGTTATTGTTGCCGCTGATTTTGATGTTGATAGGGAATGCCAAAAGTCATTGCTGTGAAAGCGCACGTCTCGCTCAATTTATTTGGCTTATTTCAACGCTTATTAGCTTTAAATTTATTTTCAATTTCGTTTGTCATTAAATAATAATTTACGATCAATGTGACATTGCTACAAACACAAACACAATGGCAACGGCAAGAATCACATTTCCGGCTGCTCCACACCGACATAAAAGCGCCCACAACAATTCAGAGTCCTTTCCTCTGAGCTTCTCTATTTCTTCTCTGGCTTTTACCCCATTCCCCTCTCGAGCAATCTTGCTGTCAGAGTTGTGTGCTGCAGCATTTCAATTGCTTTGGCTTGGTGTTCAATTTAAAGGCATTTGCTTTGTTGACCTCAACCTGGCCCCGACTGTCTGAACTCAGACTGCACTCGGCAACAACAAAATGTGTATGTGTATGTGTGTGGACTCTTTGTTGTTGTCGATTGCTGGCACTTGTTTTGCTATTGTTGTTGCTGTTGTTGCTACTGCTTATCAGCACCGCCATCTTTTGTGTTTGCCGAGCGAGTTTGGGTTCACTCGCTCACAGCATTTGTCTCAGCCATTGAGTTTACGCGCCCGGCGTGTAGACAATAAAAATTGTTGCCTGGGTAACGGAAATGGGCAGCATCATCAGCACCAAGGCCAGCAAATCCTCATAGCCCCCAAAAGCAACAATAAAAGTCGACCACCTCATTTTGGCTTTTGGAAAATACCAATGAAAAGTTTGGCGTTTGATTATTTTAAAGCTTTAAATTATCGCTTAAGGTTTTCCCCATGTCCAATTTTTTTTCGTTTTTTTTTTTGCCTTTTGTGTCAAATTATAAACGAATTTATTTTAGATTAATTGCGCGTAAAGTTGCAAACAACAACAAAACCGATAGCAACAGCAGCCAAAAAAAAGAGAATGAAGAAGAAGCAGAAGCGACCACGAACTAGCAAAGCTGTCAGGAAGGGCAACTTGAAAATGAGACAAGCAAATGCGGGACAAAGTCAGTCGAGTCGGGTGGGGCGGGAGGGGGGAGTTGTTTGGGGTGAATTTTACAAGAGCGCAAATACTCTCATTTGAAATGCTTTGTATTCTTTTGAACATCAAATTGTATTATTTATTATTTCTTCCTTGGCCCACTCTGTTTGCTCTACCATTTTGTTGTCTATTCTCCCACGCCCACGCCAACGCCCACACCCACACCATTTCGCATTCGGTGTTACCCTTCGCCCTACAGACTGATTTGTCTGGTTTTCTCCATCTAACTTGTTTGGTTTAAGCCTCCGTCTCTGGGTTGGTTGTGCCGTTTGTTGTCTTTTGTTTTATGTTGCGGAAAATAATCGGAAATTTTTCTTACTTATATAATGTTAATAGTTATCTTTCTGCCAAGCCGATTCTTTTTTTTAGACTCTTTTCGAAGAAAAAGGAGTCTATTCACTTTGCTCTGATGTTTGTAACGCACAGAACCAAACATCGTAGACCCACAAAAGTTACATCTAGAATACTTAGAATCACTAGAGGAGTCGATATAGCCATGTCCGTCTGTCCGTCTGTCCGTCTGTCCGTCTGTCCGTCTGTCCGTCTGTACATATCAGATTTACTCCGTCAGTTTAAAAGCTATTTTGCTGAAACTTGGTATATAGCCTTCTTTTTTACCTAGGTAGTACACTAGTTTGAATCGGTCGGATCGGACCACTATATCATATAGCTGTCATACGAACCTAAATCGGTTTAGGCAATAACTTCCACATTTATTATCCGATCCTGTTGAAATTTAATATGCATATGTTCTTTATAGCAATTAATATATGTACCAAATTTTGTAAGGATCGGACGACTATATCATATAGCTGCCATACGAACCTAAATCGGTTTAGCGAATAACTCACACATTTATTATCCGATCCTGTTGAAATTTAATATGCATATGTTTTTTATAGCAATTAATATATGTACCAAATTTTGTAAGGATCGAACTACTATATCATATAGCTGCCATACGAACCTAAATCGGTTTAGGGAATAACTCGCACATTTATTGACTATCTTTTCAAAACTCGGCTAACACGTTTTCTACATAAATATACGCGTTTGTGCTAAATTTTATTAAAATCGGACTACTATATCATATAACTGTCATACAAATCGAAATCGGCCCTATTAACTGACCAACCCCGTTCATGTGATTTTCGGCAGAAACAACTTCGAAAAGAGTCTGTAATCTTCGGCACCCCGAAGATAACGTTGGGATTTTTTTCATTCTCATACAAAAATACAAGCGTGCGTGTATGTGTGTGTGTGTGTGTGTTTGGTGGAAATCATTTGGTGCTCGTTTCGAAATTGTCATTACGCCGCAAAATGGCGGGCAGCTCTTCTTTTATTTTTGAGGTTTTGCGCTTCAAATGCCTTCGTGGCTGCCCGCGCCGGTTGGTTCGTCTTTGAGTTGCCGTTATTTGTAATTTATGTAACTATTTCAGTTAATCGAGCGTAATTGATTTTATTTTGAGCTTTATTATGTTAGCGGTTTTGGCGTATTCTTTGCCTTTATCCTGTTGTCTTCTATTATTTTTCGTCTTATTTTTTTTTGGCTTCTTTATATGTTGCCTGGAAACTTTGACCAAGTCGGGGCAAAAGACTTTCTGTATGAGTTGGCCAGAGCCTTGGGTTTGGCTTTGACTTTTGGCCAGCAATTTGGTCGATTAAATTATTATATTCTTTCGATTGGAAGTGTGTGATTTATTATGTGATTGATGAGTGAACTATTGGGAGCAATATTTGCCAACAACAAAATTGTTATTGAATTTAATTAGCAAATAACAAAATATTTAAAAGTTATCAATGTTTCATATATGAAATTGATTTTTTTTTTTTTTTTTTGATAAAAATATTTTTTTTTATATATTCGTTCTTTTATCTAGGAGGAACTGAAAGTCTATCCATATGCAATATTCTAGAAGAGAAAAATTATATCAAGGTATTGTTTTCCAATCAGCTTTCATGTTTGATTCAGACTTAACCTATCTAAAATTAAATTCTTGAAAAACTTTTCTCCTCAGCATTTGTCGGGAGGAGGGAAAATATTGACTTAAAAAATACCTTATTATTTTTGGCTGATGAGAAAGTTGGCGTTTTCTTCAAGATTTCGCGCTTCTCTGCTCACCAATCCTGTCAATTTGTCAGTATTTGAAGCTCGCTGGTATATATTGACTCAATAGCCACTACATCATCATCAAACACCCACTCATAAATAATGATCCGCCCGCACGGCCACCACCTGACAGCCATGAGTTATCAAAAATTTTTTCATTCTGTCTCTTCTGTCAAGCAGCGGCCTGTCGAAAAATGCCACAAGCTGCTTAAATTAAAAGCAACAAGCGCCGATTTCGAGTCCCTTGTTCCTTTTCCATACTACCTTTCTTTCAATGACGTATACAAAGAGACAGAAACAGAGACCAAGTAAGGGGGAGTAGGATAAAAAGAGTGTGTAAAGAGCCGTAAAGAGAATTTAACATTAGCTTGAAAACTTGAAAATGCCAAAATACCAAACAGTTGCCTAGCATCAGCCAAAGGCACTCCAACATGGCCACACGCAGCGTGTCAACAGCCAAAGAGAATGAAACAGGAAGACCAATGAAAGTCACAGCCCAGGTCAGGTCAGGACAGAGAGACAAACACAAAGAAAAATGAAGTCAGGGCAGAAGCAGAAACCGTTGCGCCATATTAGCGCGGCGTGTCGGGTAATTTATGAAGCAGTCGGCTGGACTAAGGCTGGACTACCTTGACAGCCCCAACACACGGCTCTTGCCTCTCGCCAGGTGCCTTTGGCTGGCTGTAAATATCCTTAAAAGGCGCTGTTGAAACAAATTACTGTCTGGTTACTGTTTTGGTTCGGCCACAATACGCGGCTCCTGTGTCCTTGTCCAGAGATGCCTCTGCACTACCTGTCTGATGGCTCCCTCAGCGAAATACACACTGTAATTCCTTGACTCGATTGAGTGGCGGGAGCGGGGGTGCTTGGGTAAACTCCACTCCATTTCATGCCAAAAGTTATTAAGCGTGTAGCTCAGGCAACACGGCATGAAAATTCCCCCAGGAATTTTCAACACTCACTCACTTGAACTCTACACACACACACACACACACACTTTACCTTTTCAAAAAATTTCCAACAACCCCGCATCTAATTTGAGAATTTTATAAGAACACAGCAGACCGACTGATACAGTTGACAATATCGCTTTAAGATTGTGGCACATATGAAAAGCTCGGCCTTTTTGTGTACCGTGAGTTGTCAATGATTTCTCTGTCTCACATTTTAAGGTTATGTTTTTGACTATGTAAAAATGAAATGCTCGATAGATTTCTTTTTTTCAGGACTCGTTGGGAAACCAATAAGATTTTGGAAAAAGTCAAAAGTTTTCTGTGGGCTTATCAAAGTGTGGCTAAAAATAATCAGAAGAGCTAGAAAGAGGAAGACCGAGAAGCCGCAATGCTTCTACATAAATTTAATGCAAATTACAATTTTGCGCCAAAAATTAAGTTAAATTATGCCGCACGCACAGCCCACATAATAAAGAATACCACAAAATGTGCAGAGAGTCGTCTCTCTTTTAATCTCCCCTGACTCATGGCCCCCTCAGAGCCAGGCAAACGCCCAGCAAACTGCCAAAGAAGAAAAAATAAAATAAAATAAAATAATAGGGAACAAAGAATGGAGAGCAGAAAGGCGGTAGAAAAAGTAGACAAAGTCAATGAATGACAGTCAAGACGTTAGGCAGGCGTTTCGTTTGGGCCAAGTAAACGAAAATGGTGCTTCTTTTGCTTTTCGTTTCTTTCTTTTTTCTCCCACCCGCGCCTGTTCGCTAAAATTGAAAATGAAAAGTCAAAACTTGAAAATGATAATCAACGTCAACAAATTTCACCGACAAGGGAGAGGGCGCACGAATTCAAGGGGCGTTTCTGGCTTCCCCCATCTAACTTTCCCTCAGAAGTACTGTTAACTGTAGCCAAGAAAACCAACATCGTAACGGTAGTCTGCATAATGTTCTAATAAATTTCATTACCGCGACGTAAAATGTCTGCGATTGGCGTGCGTGTGCGTGTGTGTGTGAGTGCGCCTAGAAATGCTCGAGGGGCGGCTGGTTGCTTTCTTGGGTGACTTAGTTGACTTTCCTTATGTGTATTGACAATGCTATTAGCGCACATGTGAGTTACATTAGGCCACCCTCTGTTCCGGCACCCTCTGCCGAGTAACTCCCAGACCACCAACCAATCAGCCAAATCAACCAACCTTGAAGTGTTTAAAGTCTCGAGCAGGTGAATAAACTTTGGGCATGCCCCTCATTCTATTCACATTCAAATCGAGTAAGGAAACACTAAAAAATAAAGTAGGAAAACTTCAGAGTTCTCGAAAGTTGTCAGGTAGATGGTTATTTTTGAGCAGAACAGCAATCAGCTAACGGCATTGCCAATTGCGTATACGCAATGTTGGTACACGCCCTTCGCGAAGAAAAGTATTCTGCAAATGTCAGCATTTTTGTGTCATTGAATGGATTTGCAAGTTTTTCCTATTTTTATTATTTCCACTGTTATGCTTTTTTTTCCTTGTAGATTTTACTTTTTATTGCGAATCACTTTTTGCTGATCATCTTGATGAGATTACTTAGATCAAAACAGTAAATTCAATTTGATAAATTTTATTTTAGTGTTATCTTAAAAACATTTAAGGGAACCTTACAATATTCCATAGAATCAGGTTAGCTTAGGGCTTAGCTCAAAAAGACGATCAATTAACCAACAAGCAAGCTTCGATAATCACTTGTGATGGGCAGAAACTTGCTGCTCCCTCAATTATATCTTTATCTATTCTATGCCCCCTATTCCGGTCTGGAACATTAGCTAGAGTCCATAAATAAAACACAAGCAGGCGTGTACAATTTCCAGACCCTGCACCCGTAATTACTATCGAGGACCGTGTGTTGAGATTGGACACGGGTTGGCTTGGGCTTTCGGGGTAAGCTCATAAATAATACCACTTAATTGTTTTACAAAGCATAATTTTATCCTTTCGCAAATCCACTGTTTTACAATCGTCTTCCTCTTTCTCAATCCTGTTAGCATTTTTGAAAAAAAAAATAAAATAAATAAGAAAATAGGGGAACAAGTAGAAGCAATGAATGCCGCCTTTTGCTTTGCTTGCCGCAGCAGCTTAAATATGAATTAATGGCCAATAAAGATAATCTTTTACACATTCGCGTACGCAACGCATTAAAAGTTTAATTTATGTTTTACCCAGAAGCCCCTTCTTCCACAGAAGCCTATACGAAAAAGACTTTGAGCAAGCGCTTATTTTTATTTTTTTATATATTTTGAAAGCATTTCCAAGAAATATTTCCAGCAGACACAAATTAATAAATCAAAACATTTTAGACCAATCGAAAAAAAAATCCAATGCAAAAAAAAAAAGAACTGGTAATTTTCGGAATTTCTTTTCATAAAGTAATAATTAATCTTAGTTTCACTTAATCTCCGCTTTAAGCTTATGAAAATTCTTTGCGAAGAGTATGGAATCCTCCCTTTGCCAAAAAGAATTCATTACGCATAATCAAAAGGTAGATTTTACTCCCTTTTCATATGTGCTTAGAACCATCTGGATGACCAAGTAGGAACAGAGCAAAGCGACAGTATAAAAACTGACAGACCAACTCCGTGTAAATGTAAATACTGCAGCATCGTGACTAAGGCAAAGACAGAGCCAAAAAAAAAAAAACTCATCATAATCATCATGACAAATCCCAAGTGAATGGAAGAAAAAAAAAACGCGCCAGAGTGATTATCTACGGTCTGCTTGGTCTGACCGACTAGTCAAGCTAGCCGGGCTATCTCCTAGTCGCCCTCCTTCTGGCAGCTTGTCTGGCCGAGCATCGCTTGCTGCATATTCAATTTTATTGCTTATACGCAGCGACAAAAACCGAAAGAACACACTCGCAAAAACTGCTCATTAATATTTCATGTTTGGTGCAAATTATTCAAAACAAAGTCAAAACCAACCGACGGCGATGACGGCCAATAACCCACGATAGATATAGATGCCAAAAAAAAAAAAAAAAACTGTACAACGCGCGAGGCAAACATGCGGCGCATCAGCAAAATCGTTTGGCTTCATATCCTGCGACCAAAATGCGTGACAGCGGCCTTAGAGAAAAAGTCAACATCGGGTCAGAAGTTTGTCCTCTCAGCACGGTGGGGGTCACTAACTTGGAGTATCTGCGTGTTTGTGTGTGTGTGTGCTGTATCAATATTTGTGTTAATCTGTCATTTCAGCTTGTTTATGAATATTTGAATTTGTTGCAGTGACCGTTTCGGTATTTATTATTTTCTTTTTGCTTTGGCTTTGGCTTTGACAAGTGGCCATGAAAATTTCATGTATCCTCGCCAAGGCACTTCGCCACGCTGACCAAATAGAAAAGATGTTGATGATATAATTCAGACATTTATTTCCGCTTTCATTCACTGCCACTGAGTGTTTGCGGAAATGTGATGATTATTGATTGTGCCAATACAATTTTTTTTTTTTTTTTTCTTTCTTCTTCTGATTTTGATATTGACAGAGATTTTGGTTTTGGTTTGTTCGGTTGATTCTTTTTGTGGGATATGTCAAATTAGCTTCAACTTTTTGAAGGAATTTTAATTTTAGGTTGACTTGGCATTCAAATTTCTCATTCATAAAAATATTTTTCTTGGTAAAAAAAATTCTTATTTGTCCTTGCCCAAAAAAAATGTTAATAAGCAAGCCACAAAAACACGAAGGAATGACCTAAAAAATGTTTATTATATTTGCCAAATGGACTGAACAATCAACCGAGCCTGTGTGTGTGTGTGTGTGTGTACTTAAATCTGAACTGAGATTCATATGCTAAAAACATTTCTAGGTTATTTCTCTTTTTGCCCAACTATAAAAAGGGTTAAGCTGCCATATAAGAAGAAGAGGGCCAACAACAAAAAATAATTTCGGGAATATATTGAAGGAGAAACTCGTTTGACTGCTGAGGAGACAAATTTGCATATTTTTAATATTTTTTCTGGCTAGCTAGACAAACAGCAAGAATAACTTTCAAATGGACGGGGAATTTTGTTGAAGAAGAAGAAGAACCAGATAAATAGGCAGACGGACAGCTCAGTTGTAAAAGGCAAATTTATGTGCGTCGAATGCGTGCGTTAAAAACACTTAAGTAAATTACATTTAAGTGGATGTGAATGTGTGTGTTTGTGTGTGGGTGTGGGTGTGTGTGCTTGTAAATTGTTTTGTATTTTTGGGGCAGGCATGCAAATTTGTTACACTCATTTGGTCAGCACTTTTCCATTTAGGCTTTTAGCAACTTTGCTTACTTTTGTTGTTCATATTTTATTTTTTATTTTTAAGCCAAAAGGACAAAATTATTGTGTTTATATTGGAAATTTTTCATGAATTTAATTTAATTTTGAAATACTGCAGAAAAATATCAATTTGAGTGAAATGCAGAAAATTGAATAACTCTCAAAAATTATAAATGCAATTAGCAAAACTTTATTGGTAAACATTTCTTAATTTATTTATTGACACAATCCATTTAGCGGTCATTTATTCCAGTACCTGGTCTAGCTTAAATGAGTGAATCAATAAATAATAAATTTATTAAAAACTCTATCAAATGCAATATTTTAAATTGATTTAAAAACAATTAAGCTACACATCAAAAATTGATTGAAAAAAAAAAACAAAAAAACGTAACAAAAATAAACCTTTTAAATATTAAACAACCGAATATGTTGTTGTTGTTGTATATTTTTATCGGTTTATCATGGCCCATTAAAAAATCTGGCTCGGCTATTCTGATCGCTTTTTTCTTTATGCGGCCAATAAACAGAAATTATTATGCTCAAATAAGCGTAAATGCATGCTAATGGTTGCATTCTTGCCAAAAAAAAAAGCACAAGAAGAAGAAGAATGATTCGAGTTGCACTGAATGGAAACGAGTTGAGCACATTTGGGCTGAGCTGAGGGCTGTTCGTGATGTGTTGTTATGACGATGCTGTTTGCAATGATGGCGGTGATATGGCCAACAAAAAAAAAAGAAGTAACAAAAAAAAAAAAAAAAAAAAATTGCCACATAAAAATATGACAGTGAGAATGGCAATACCGATGGAAATGGCGTTGGCGACAGAGTCACATATTACGCCAAAATGAAATGAAACGGAAGTTGCCAGAACTGTGCACATACACAGATTTTATTGGCTAGAGCACATGAAAGATTTAAGCCCAAAAACGCTAACAACAACAACAACAACGGTAACCGAATGCAATGAATTTTTATAACCAACAAATGCATTGCAACACAAGTGAAATCAATCGAATGCAATTCAGTCACCATGACAAACGAAATTGAAATTGTTATAAATTCATAAAGGCACCAAAAAAAAAAAGAAAAAAAAAGAAACATAAAAATAATAATAAAGAAATGAAAAAACCGTTTAGTGGTTTCGTCTGGGTTGCTGATCATTTTTCGGTCTCCACTGTGATTTTTTTTGTAAATTGTTTGTGTATTTTTTTTTTGTAACATTTTCAGGCTGGTTTTTCTGTCGCAAACTTGAAATTCAATTTATGTGGAATTTGATTAATGATGAATAAAATGTGTGAACAGCAGCACTTCATTAGTGAGACATTAAAACGAGGGAAAAACATTTCAATTAATATAAACGTGGCTGTCATTATACCACCTCAAACGAACCCCTGGCGTATTTTTTCCCGAGAAAGACAATTTCTCTGGTCATCAATCATGTAAAAGCTGACAATTGGCAAAAGTTTTTTTCTTATTTCTATGTTTTTTCTTTTTCTATGTTTTATTTTATTTGACACCACTACAAAAATTTAATTTGTAATTTGATTAGAGTAACAATGACAACATGAAAGTATCTATAACATTTGCACTTGCCACCATTAGTGTCAATAACACTTACATAGGCCAACAAAGAGAGACAGAGAGAGAGAGAGAGAGAGAGAGAGAGAGGGCGCTTTGTTTAGTCTGTGAAAATTCATTATTGATTCTTTGAGTTGAGAATTTTAATTCAATTTATCAATTCATTAAAAGTCACTCGGCAAGCCCATATCTCTCAGTCCTTGGCTGACGTCACTGCTAATAAAGAAAATTTCGCATTGACAACTTAATGGAAATTCATTAAAGCACTGCTGATTAGAGCCACAAGCTGTCAGCAAAGCCAAGACAGACACCAAATAGAAGGACATTCGAATAAAAAATCATTTGGCTTTGATAGGCCTTTCCAGAGAGTTAGTCAATGGCCTGGTCAGTCAGTCAGTCAGTCAGTCTGCTCACAGAGTGACTCGCGACGCAAGACTGTAATAATTTTTATATCCATCATGGGACTGTGTGTAAAACAAGTTGAAATGCGGCTCAAATGTGCCATTTAACAAGCCTCTCAATTGCCATTTAGAATAGCAAACTGCCCAGATCCACCCGGGCCCGGAGCGTTAACATTTTTACTAGCAACTTTGTATTGGTAGAGCCGCTGGAATTTGTGTTTTAAGTGGACTCGGTGGCCTGCTCTCTTGACTTTTAATAGTCCATTGTGACTGGGCATTAATGTGGAATTTTCTCCTTTTTAATAGTTTATAGTTCAGACTTAGAGCTCAAGCAAATCAAAATGCAAAAAAAAAAATCAAATTAAAATTTCACGATACTTTCAAAGATTTAAGGAACTTTAGAATAGAGATTATTAAGTTTTTCAGAGTTCAAGAGCATTTTAGATTACCAAAAATTAAAATTATCGATTTAGTTTTTGAATTAAATTTGCATAAATTTTTTATCTTCTCTAAAGTATCGAAAACTTATTAATATTCTTATTAAATTTTCTTCTAATTTTTGATTTCATTTTTTTTTTATTTCCATAGAGTTCTTTATAATTCCTATGTGATTCAATGTTATATAATTTTCCAATCCATTACCTTTGCCATTGACTTTTGTGGACGCTCAAACGGAGTGGGAGAGAAAAAGAATTAAACCCTGAAAACATAACAAAAATGACATTTAAAATATATAAGACTGAAAGCAGGCGAACAAAGAAGCATCTCTGGTAATTTCAACCCCAGACAACCCTCGATCTGACACTGACTGACCCATTGACAACTCAATGACAGTAGGACAGATGGAGACAGGAAGACAGCAAAACAGACAGCCAACCAACTTTGCCACAACCAATGATACCGCAGCGCACAGCCGAACTGAACTGAGCTGAGCTGAACTGAACCAAACTGAACCGATTATCAGAGCAAGGCAACTTCAGCTTGGCAGACCGCATGCCAACCAATCCAAAAGGGACAAGTCGACAGACTGACATACCGATAGACCGAGCCATCCACAATTCCCACACGCATACAGTTTTGACCAAAGGACCTCAATCAGGTTGCAATGACTTTGTTTCCATTTCAATGGATACGTAAAACAGGCCAAAAGGACTCCCATTTCATTCATGCCGAAAAGGGATACTCTCATTGTGGGTGAATCTTCTTCTTTGCTGAATTATGTAACGAGTCTGGTCGGCAAGTTATGTTAACGGTAAATTTTGACCAATTAATACAATTTCCTAGTCAAGAGCATAATGTCAAAGTGTTCTAATTAATATTTGTGGGCCTTCCATTGAGATTGAGGCACTCTAATTAATTAGAAAATTAATATGATTGTCGAAAGTGCATGTATCAATTAATTGGTCCACAGCATTTGAACTATGAAAATCCAACTAAGCTCATGTAAATTTACACACACTCAGAAATATTATGCTTTAATTTTCTTCTTTTTCTTTTTTTTTTTTTGCAAGCCGTTTTTTTTTCAGACCATTGGAAAATTTATGGCTTGACTCGGTGACACTTGAACTTGTATCCTTCGTCACTCTTACACAACTAACGAAAAAGGAGCCCCAAAAATAGTTGGGACTTTTATGATTGTTTAAATATATCTAATATTTTTATATAACTTTAGCTTTCATTCGTTTTACTCTTAGTCTCACTGAGTCATCTTAAAAGTGTGAAGATTTGTTATATTGATATGTTCCTCCTCGAATTATTTAAAAAGAATGTCTGATTGTATGTCTGACTGTACTGAGAAAATAGTCGGACTATAACAAAGGGTATAACATGTCTTTCTGCCGATTCCTAATATTTTTTCTGATTCTCAATCCGTGCATAAAGAGAGCTATAAACTTTTCAATGCTTTTATGGAATTTCATTTACCAATTTTAAAAAGGAAGAGTTGAAATTGTAACGGAGCTCTGGGGCCTTGAGCATAGCCAAACTTAGCTTAGTTCTTCTCTTGTTATGTGCAAGCTGTGTTTTTTTCAAGCTTCATGGACTTAAATTTCATTCCATTGTCATTTAAATTTTGAGTGACTAACGAGAAATTTCCGCTCCATATTTGTGGGAATTTCAAGGCACAGAAAGCACCCAAAGACACTAATGAGGACGCGCAGCTTTTGCGTCAAAGGTATTGAATGACAAGCGTTGATAATTGAGACCCAAAGCCAAAATGGTCTGCCTATTCATTGGCAGTGTCTGGGCAACAGAAATGCCCGAAAATAGATAGAAACAAACACTCTGGGCTCTTGGGTAAGGTATTTATTAGTAGTTCAAGGTGGGAGGGTGGGTCGGCCCGGTGACCTCGGCATGTGAAAATCAAGGGCTTCGACTTAATTAAGATTTGTTGAGGCCGAAACAACAACATGCTCTGCTTTGCTGTCTTGTTGGTCAGCTCTCCATTTTTCGTTTACCGCAATTACAGCAATTAACACTAAGCAATTAAATGCAACATCAACTGGAACACTGGGGGCCAATGCATGCAAAGACTAAAAAAAAGCAAAAAAAAAAAATTAAAAAAAAAATTATATTAAAAAATAGAAATAAAAACAAACAAATAAACCGCATCATGTTTGTGTTGCAAGGCCCTCCCAGGGCGGAAACTGCTGCAAAGCTTTCAGTAGTTTAAAATTTATCCGACAGCAGCCACCACCAGCGAAGTCAACAGACATTCGTGAGCTCGTAGAGCTCTCAGCAACGGGAAGAGCGAGCGGCGCACAATCCTTTGCTGCCGTTGCGTTAAATGGAGACCACAAAATGCAGTGCATCGTAGCACTAATTAAGTTAAACATAGACACTAGCAAGCTGAGAGGGGCTGAGAAGGCAACTGGCAGACAAAGAGCATGAAAGAGAGAGTTGGGTGGGTGAGGGGAAGGGGAGACGGACAGAAACACAGGCAGACACACTGACAGACAGACAGACGGACAGACAGACAATTGTACGTGTCCGTTGCTCAATAATTAACTGGCAACATGCATGCAAATGTTGTGCAGAACGTCCACAGTCTCCCTTCCACCCACAAACGATTCCCGCACTTGATTGCCTACCCAAGCAGACACCCACTCATTCATATACGAATCGGGTGGGAACGACCACACCATCCCAAGCTCTTTCCATGCATTCACTCATTTGCCATACTCTTTCTTACTCTTGCCTTTCCGTTTGTTTACAGTTACACTCAATAACAATGAATTTGTAGTGGTAGTGGAAAGGATGGTGGACTCAGTTAAAGGCAAATACCGAAAGAAACTGGCTTGTGGTACGAGACAGAAACTTATTCTACAGAGCTCTTTGGTGTTGCACTTGAACTAAATAATTTCATTTTATTTTATATAAAAAATTATATTTTTTTCTTTCAGTTACCAAATTAATGCCATTTATTTTTACTTTAAAGTCTCACAATATTTTTTTTTTTTATTAAATTGCTATTTTCATGTTTTTCTCGAGAGGAGAAAGAATAAGTCTGAGCCTCATCATCAAATGAGGCTTAAGTAAAATGAAAAGTATACATAGATTTTCATTTATTCTATTTTCTATTCAGTTGAAAATTTTTCATTTCAAATTGTAAAATTTCTAACAGCTTCTAAGTAAAAGGAACTCTTCTAATTTCCGAGTGAAATTCTTAGAAATTTTAGCACAGTTCAAATAATCACATTTGTAGCCCTTCAATTATACCCAAGTAGAAGTCTGTACGCAGAAATATGAAACATGGAATAGCAGTTGAAATTTATAATTTATTTAAAAGACTCCCAACACCCTGAAAAGTCGCAGGACCATTTTATTGGCTCTTGGCTCTTGTCTTTTTGTGGCCCTCACCGGTGGGATGCGTCGGCAGTAATTTTAATTGCAAACATTTTGTGACTTTTCCACTTCCGCAGCCGTCCTTACCAGGAGTCAAGTGGAAATGGAAATGGGGTCACTTTAGAATGCTCATCAAAGGGGGCGACAACAAAATGTTTACCTTCTATAATTTCCATGCTGCAAATTGTGAAATAATTTTCTGGTTTCAGAAAGTCGTGCAGCTCACTTTCTCCTAGTTGCCATGTAAACTGTTTTGTGAAAACTGTTTTTTCGTGAAATGAAGTTTGTGCTTTTGCTTACGCATTCTTTCAGCTGTTCAGGAAGACACACGAAAAAATGGCACTTTGAAATGACTGTACTTTTTTTGGCAGTTCGCATTTGATTGAATTTTCCAACTATTTGCATCTTCCTCTCCCGCCAGCCTTTTCAATCTAACTGAAAAAACAAATCGTATTTTTTTTCTCTTCGCCGCAGAATAGAGGGCCATTGGCAATAACTATAAACTCTATAAACAGCCACAAAAGAGCATAAAAATAAAAAAAAGAAAGAAGAAAGCGAACACTAAAACAAATGCAACAAACAATTCCAAATAAACGAAAGAAAACTAAAAACAATGCGAAGAAGATGCTATAAAAGAGTTGCCAGCGATAAATATTTGTGAAACGGGGAACGAGATTTTAGGGCTGCCAAAAGGAATCGAAAGCATAAATCGACTGCTTGGTAAGCAAAACGTCAGAGTGCTATAAATACTATAAAAAATATATTATCATATTTTGTCAGTGTGTTGTCCGTATATGATACTAGGGTGTTTTGGGTCTGTCGAAGTATTTTGAAATTGTGTGTTAACAACACTTCAGTCGAAACCTCTATGCCAATGCCTCATAATTTTAATACAAGCAATAAAATTAGAACAAAATACGCAGTAAAACTAAATTGAAAAGAAAATCGTTATGGTTGATACAAAAAAAAAAAAGAAAAAAATGCGAAGAACGAATATAATCCAAAGCGAAGGAGTAGCACAAAAAACTAGTCGCACAAAATGAGGAATGAGATACCGAAAAGCGTTAAGCAAAACGCGTTTTAGTGCTACCAAAAAAATACAACACACATGTAAGCCCAAGGACCACCCAGAAAAAGCACCTCTCTCCCCCTAGTCTAGAGCCAGCAAAACACATTTTATATGCTTGTTGTTGGCTTGCCAACTTTTTCTATTTGTATGAACGTGTGTGTGTGTGTGTAAGTTTCTGTGACTTTTCCTTTTTTTTTTTAGTTGAGATTTTTTAATATTTTTTTTCCCAGCAAAGTGAGAGGAGAAAAAAACCAAAACTTCTCAGCTTCCAATAATTTGTTGCCTAACATGAGAGGGCGACTTTATGCGTGTGAGTGTGGATGTGGATGTGGGTGGGCTTGGTCCTGTTAGCTGCTCTACATATTTCATAACAAGCTACCAAGCAAACAGCCAGCCACGCACGACAATAAAAAAGAGCATGGCCAGGGAAGGGGACTGGGGGAAAACATATATAGGAAAAGAGGCAAGAAAAATCACTGAAAAAGTGGGGGAGTAGTGAGCCAGTAAGAAAGTCAAACCGACTAGAGTCGAGCTGAGTCGAGTCGAGTAGAGTTGAGTTGAGTTGGTTGGCAATATCCAAGCTCGGCGAGTCGAGCAAAACTAAGCAGTTTTTATTGGAAGCACGAGTCAGTGGCAGGAGGGGTGGGCCGTGGGTAGGAGAGTTTGTAAAATATATTTTTATTGCTATTGCACAAACGTACACATGTACAACAACAACAAACAATGCTACCAGCCTTTAAAAGCAACTGCTGCTGCTACACACACACACACACACACACACACACACACACACACACACACACACACACACACACACACACATTTTGTTGAGATCTTCAGTTGCAGCTGCCGTTTGCTGGACTAAGCTGGACGCACCTCTTTTTCTTCTTTATTTTGTGTGTCTTTGACTTTGGCCATTAAAGCGCTGAATAAAACAACAAGGGCAACGGGAAGAGCGCAAAAAGTGTAGCATACTTTTTGTCATATTTCACACTCTAAGGCAAAAAGGATATCAAAACATAAACACGCACACATGTGCAAAAGCTCATATGCTGCCGACTGCTCGGCTTGGTTGCTTATAAAGAGCAGCAGCACGCATGTTGCGTGTGGCACTACATAAAAAACACTTTCATTACAACTACAACAACCATGGCCAAATAGCAGACCAAAACAAGAAGAACAACAATAAAAACAACAACAGCACAAGTAACACCATCCAGAAAGGAAGGCATAAATACAAAATAAAACGTTGAACTGCACCATGGGCAGAATTCGAAAAAAAAGGTTTAGAAAAAAAAATCTAAAGACAAATCGGAGCTTAGGAAAAAAATATTTTGCTCAAGGATTCATTGAATTCAAGCAATCAAAAATACAGTTTAGCCAAAATGAAGCCGAATGTTAAGCTCATGCGCGACTGAGCTTGGGATACCCTGTAACTAGTAGACGGAATTTATAAAGAAAAGGTGGCAGCCCTAGCCGGGTGGTAACCCTGGCTGTCTACATTCACATAAGGCCTCTGGTCTTACTATTCCTTTGAATCCAACCATTGTTCACAATAATGCTAGCACGCCATCTATCGGACTGTTCATTCGACCGTTTGCCATTTGAGCAAGCGGAACTAAAATCTTGACTCCGAAAATTTGTTTTTGGTATATCTGATGTAAATATTGCCCGATTCTAGTCATGTTTGATATCAATCGAAATATTTTTAGATTCCTAACAACTCTTCAGAAGCAAATAATACCAAAATCCTAAAGCTGTATAAATGGAAAACAAGGCTTTGAAAAAGTCTGGGAGTGGGAGGCGGAAAAAATAAACTTGACTAACGTAACACATTGAGTCTGAATCCTGGTTTCTAGTCTTATAGTCAGACGTCAGACGGACAGAAAATAATTATAATTTAGAAAACAGTTAAAATCATGGACGGAATTTAGATTTCACTGAACTTTATTTATTTTTTCACTCATAATAAAAAAAACAATATTCAAGTTTTTAGTTTAAGTTTAAGATTCTAAATTTTGAAATATTTTTAAATAATCTGAGCTTTAAGCTTACAAAGCTATTTATTATACTATTAATAATACCTATATTAATAAATATTTATTTTGAATCATTTAAGCCAACATTCCTGATCAATTTAATTTCATTTGTTTTCCATATTTGTTTACTTTAGGATTTCATCAACTTAATTGTAAAATTTCTTACAGCTTAGAAATAGTTGGGAATTTAGCAAATTAATTCAATTATCAATCAAGAATTTCAGTTCTGTTATTTTTTAATTTTCTCATAATTTATTACTTATTTGCCCATTGTATGTCGAGAAAGAGTTGGAGGGGACTGGCCAAGCTGTTTAGTAGTTTGATGCTATTTCAGCGCAAAAGTCGCTGCATGTTGTGTTTGCCATTAAAAATGACAGCGCTTGTGTGTGTGTGTAGCTGTAAAATGGCAGCAGACACAAAACCAAAACATGCAGCAGAGCGGGCGTGGGTGCGGGGGAAACATGCTCTTAACACCGAAATGAACTTGTACGCCATGTTTATGGGTGCTGATAAAAAACTGTTGACCAACAACGGTTGGCTGGGCTGTTTTGCCATTTTCAGGTCAACCAGAAGAGCCAGAAATATTTTTCGAGCCAAATTCTACAAAGGTAGCTCAACAAGCCTGGCTTGCTTCTACCTAGTAGAAAAGTGCTATTTCTGCTTATTATATGGGATTTGCAGCTCCTTTTGGCTTACATGGCACAGTTAACATATCATGTGAAATTAAATGTGTGCGAGCCATAAAAAGCTTTCTGATTGTTTCCCAAAAAAGCGTGACATACTTTTCCGCTATTTATAGAGATTTTCTCTTTGATGTTCGCAGTAAAATGATAAGAGCGAAATTCTGTTAATCGGCGAAAATTATGAATTGAGTAAAAAGTGCGAGCGCTGATTGATATCTAAAACTAACTCAACTAGAATCGAATCCTTTTAACAGTCCTCTGATTTGATGGTCGCAATTTTGGTCGATTTGGGTTGTGCATTTCCATTTTGTGCTCACCTGCATGGGATGACAACAGCCGCCGAAGAGGCAACAGGTGTTCTGAATTCCTGATTGATGGTCAATGCTGGAGGGGGTGGTAGAGACTCTTGTTGGATGCTTACCCAGACCCAAAATTCACTGCATTCCGATGGTTTTGTAAGGCTTTTAGGGAATTCAATTCTTCCGATTGGTTTTGATAATATACAATTTTTGTTACTTTATCTCTCATAATTTAGATTCCAATGGTGAACCCCCTGCTTTGATAATTAGGCTCAAAAATGTATCATTCCATGGCATTTATTTGGCCAGCACAAAATGAGGCGGCGTCTCTGATTTTAGCACATTCGAACAGCTGATTTACACAATTCGGCAAATCTTTAGTACAGACTGCGCTCACGCATCTTAAGAGCTAGAGAAGCATTACGAAAGAGAGCCAATTAAAGAGCACCCATCGAGATGTTACTTTTGAGAGCAAGTTACTGAAAAGAGAGCCATAAAAGTAATGAGAAATGTAAACAAATTGGAAGAACAATTAAAAGTAGAAATAAAGACAAGATTTGAATTAGTACTTCAAAAATAATCAATTTTCCAGGCAATTTTCAAAGAAAATCATCCAATTTGAATTTGAAATTTGTAAATAAGCCAGAAGTCGCGCCTAAATCTGTGCTATAAAAATGTGCCGCCCTCAGCATCCAAAAGGAATGCTCTCTGGCTCTGTTAACATTACTCTCCCATTACTTCGACACTTCGTTGGCAGACTCGGCCAGCGTGCGCTCTCTCTCATTGGCGTTGATAAGTCGTGTGCGAAATTTTCCGGCTGGCAGATTCGGAAGCTGCGACGCCAACGGACCACGACTGACATCGTGTCTGGGTTTGCGTGCGACCTGCTGATTTTTTAACATTGGACATTGAGGCACGCACACACACACTAACATACAGGTACTTACAGCGAATGCTGTGCTCTGCTTTGTGTGTACCATAAAAATCGTTTCAGTGAGAGTTTGCGATCCCGCGGGTACGGTCGAAACTTACGGGTTAAATTGCGTACGGTCTTTTGTGTGAATTTTTCTACCACGCTGCGTGTGATGCGTGGCAGCTGCAATTTATTTTAAATAATTGCTATTCCAATAACAACAACAACAAGAAAATCAGTCAAAATAAAAAAAATTATTTTCAAAATGCCAGCAGCCCCAAACGCGTAGTGCAAACGAAATGTGAGAAACCCAACGAAAGTTAAATAAAGAAAAAAGAAGAAGAAAAATTAAAAAATGTGGTCAAATTAGCAAAACCAGCGAATAACCTAGCAAGTGAACGCTTAACTCCATTATCAGCCATTGCCGCGGCCCGCTTCGCCAAAGCATTCCGTGTTCCTGCCTTAACATTGTCCCAGAAACCTCGTCAAGTCGTCGCTTTCGCAACATGTCACAACGCGTTTGTGCTTGCTTTATTTTATTCTCCCTTTGAAACGTAAAGTCGTGACGCGGCTTTGCCCTTCTCTTAGGCGTGCGTGTGTTAAAGCGAGTGCCGTTACTTTTTGGTCTCCCAAGACGTCAACTACAAAACAGCATAAATAAATCAAGAATCCTCCAACTACATCTCCTTCGAGCTCAAAATGTACGCAGCAGGTTACCTTCTTTTGTTTCCTATTTTGACACATGTACTCAAATAATATCGAGAGTTAGGGCAAGTGAAGGTGGAGGTGCTAATGAAATAAACTAAGTGCCCCCATGTTGAGCCATAAGCAATTTGTTGTCATTGTTTTTATCACCATGTTGTAGCTAGCTGGGCTGCTTGTCGCCTTAGTCGAGACAATTTACAAATCACCGACTACAAACTGTCGGCAATCACACAAATGACAATTGAACCAAACCAGCAAAGCAACCGAGCAACCGAGCAGCTGAGCAGCTGAACAATTTAAACAGATTTTGGCATCAGATCACACTCCAATCAAGCACACCCACACTTTTGAAACCACTAAGAGACTCACCAAAAGAGAGCGAAAAAAAAAAACAAAAATCAGAGCTGTCGCTATGTTTTCAATGAAAATCATTTCCATTTTCATTTCCATTCATTTACAAAAAAACATATATAAAAAAAATACAAAAATAAAACGAAACACACACACACACGACAATTTCAGAACTGAACATGAAAAGTGCCCTAGCTCTCCCTCTGCCCTGGGAGTCCCCCTCTATCCATTCAACAGATTTGCCAATGCCAAGCGAATTTGTACTATGAAAGTTGCTGCAAAAAGTGCCGAGTACAATTTTCGTTGGCATCGCTGAAATCGTCGGCATCACTGCTTGGATTACTTGGATTTTCTAGTTAGCGTGCGAGTGTCTCTCTTTCTCTGTGTGTGTGTGTGTGTGTGTGTGTGTGTTTGTGCCAGCTAGTTGGCTGAATGAATAAATGAGGAGGGGTGCGAGGGAGTTGGGCTGGTGTGTGTGCGTATAAGCCGGCACATAAAACGATTTCTCTACGTTTGCTCTTTTCAGTTCCTCTCTGATTTTCTTTTTTATTCATATTATTCCGTGATACTCTTGTTGTTGTTAGTTTTGTGGCGTTGAAATTGTTTGCTAGCTCTTGTCGGCATCATTGTTGTTGTTGTTGTTGTTCTTATTGTTGCTGCCGCTCATACAAATTGCACAAAATTGTTATAGTCGAGCGCTTTACTTATTTATTTTTTGTATTCTATGCATCACTTTTTTTTATATTATTTTTTTTTTAGTTTTTTAATATTTCATGGCTTTTCTTCGGGTATTACAGCATGCATGAGATTGTTTTTGCCGCTATTTTTTTTTTTAATTTTATAATAAATGTCAGCATATTTCATGACATAAGTGCAAAATTGCTGGCCTCCAAATAAACAAATAACAACAACACAAACCTATTCTCTGAGAAATAAAATATTCAAAAAAAAAAAAAAAGTTGAGAAAACTGAAATAGAATAAAATTGGATTTATTTTTATTATTTTTTTTTTTTTTTGTTTTATCCGACTAAATGGGTTACAATTTTCCTATTAAGCTGGTAAAATGATACTGACATCTTGGGACTTAAGTGAAAATGACATCAAAAAAATTTTTAGATTTGAAAGCTTTTTTCCACGAATCTAATCAAATTCAATTTGTGAAATTTTTCTTCATTTAATTAGAAATGTCGAATCAATTTTAAAAGTAGGCCAAAAATAACGAAATTTAAAAAATAAATAAAATTTTTAAAATATATATTTTTTTTAAGAGGAAAAAAAACCTAAGTGAATTAAAAATTTACGCAAATTTTTAAACAATTTCTCATTGGTTTGGTAATCATTGAAACCATTTTAGGATTCCCAGTTATATGAGGAATTTGCATAAATCCTGTGGCACTTAAAAGGTGTTTTGCCATTGAAATTGATTTTGGTATGCAAAATGTTTTAGTGCCGACCCAAATGTGATCAAAAAGGAATTTCACAAGTCTCCCTCATCGAATAATTTCATCAATTTCAATTGAAGCTGCAATAATAGAAATAATGCTAATCAAATGTAAATACCAGAGTCTCCCCCAGTCTGAAGTATGTCAACAAATGTGCAAAATTTATGCCCAAGTCTGGGGCCAAGAGTACTCAACTGGCTGTGGTGTGGTGTGGTGTGGAGAGAGGATGTGCTTCAAGCCAAGGTCGGATATCATGAGTGGGTCGGGTCTGCTGTGATCGTTGCTGCTGTTGTGGTATGCAAATCGGTGAATTGTGAATTCTTACGCACCAAAACATGCAAGACACAATTAGCTGTGGCGCCACAGGCAGGACCTCTCCTCCAGAGTGGGTGAAGTGCAGCAGGAACTCCCATTCAATTTCATTTGAATGACACACTAGCTTGGCTGGCTGTGGATATTCATGGAAATGTACACTAAAACACACAACTCGCCCATGCATGGCTTTTTTATAGGGTCACTTAGGGCATATAAGCCATAAAAAATGTGAGAGCAGAGGCGGAGCATCTCCCTGCCCTGGTTAGACTCTGGCGGTGGAGCACTTCAGCTGGCCCATGCACATCGAGCTACCTAGCTAAGCTTGAGTGCACTTAAACCGCCACTTCTTGACACACAGGACTCACGTAGCTTGCCACTTGCAACATTTCGACATGCCATAATAATATTGTAACTCTGCACTTCAAATTGCATTTTAATGCAAAAACACACTTCATTACATTAGCAACTAAAAATGGAGCAAAATATAGACAGAGAGTTGGGCAAAAAGGCAAAAATAGCATTGGCTCTAGTTTTGTATTTATGCTCGCATTGAGTAACTCTTCAATATTCTCACACACACACACATACATTCAGACGACTCGACAAGTTTATGGATTGAAGTGTATGTTTGTGAAAATTTCTCTTCTACTTTTTTTTAGGATTATTTCACTCACTGTTCAATTGCGAAAGTGGCACAACGTTACGTATACGCCCTGTGTGTTGGTGGAATTTTTAGCTAATGCAGTCTGAGTTTACGGCAGCGTGGAGAAATTAAGAAATTACTTTTCTCTTTTTTATTTATTCATATTTTTGAGGGGCCTCTCGGAAATCCATTCCATGGTCAAAAATACGAAGAAATTAATTTCGAAATATTTTTCAAATAAATTCAGAATATGCATGTGAATATTTTTTCATAAATGAAAAACTTTCTGATTGAATAAAAAAAAAATATATACTGTCGAATCTATCAGAATTTAGTTTTCGGTTGGGTTTATTTTAAACAAATGCTTGTATATTTTGGAAGAGCTTAAAATATTCCATTTTTACCAGAGGCAAAGAGAATTCTTTTTCGGCTCTAACCAAAAATTAGTGATGAAAATAATACAAAATATAGATATGTGTGTGTGTGTTTTTTTTTGTCTAGTAAATAAATATTTTATTAGGTTGATTTTTCTTTTTTATCGGTTCTTGATCAAATTTATAGGCAGTGAAATGGAAATCCATTTGCTGACATTGCATACAGTTTCAGGCGTTAAATCTAATATAAATAAATAAATTGATAAGCAATTTTGAATTTTAAGCATTTTTTTTACAAAAAAAAAAAAAATAAATGAAAAAAGCTTTTTAGCTTTCTTCTCTGGTGTTGATTTTTATTGATAAAGGAAACCACAAAGCAAATACCGAATATTAAAAGTTCAATTCAGTTGCTTTAGATAGATTTGGTTTTGTGTGTACGCGGGGCACGGGGGCAATAAAAATTATATAAAATTGAAAAATGAAATTAGTGCAACGGCAAAACTAAAAGCATTTGGCAGGCAACAAGGACAAACCATCGATACATTTTCACAGACACAAGGACCAAGGATCCTGATGATGAAAATATAGCAAGTCAATATATCATAAAAGCACATTCACACTAACGACAACAACAACAATAAATACATAGACTTTCCAGCCCAACGCACCCAACTAACCACCTTGCTCCAGCCAACAAAATGGTGCCTAGGTTCGCTCTCTGAGATTTCATGGTGTGTGTTTGTGTGTGTGTGTGTGTGTGTGTGTGTGTGAAGACATGAACGTATACAGTTTCCGATTTCCGTTTTCCTGTTTATCGTTTATTGAGTTTTTCTGTACTTGGGAAATCGTGTCGTGTTGTCCCCGATGCCGATACGTAAAAGTAAAAGCATAAAGAAAGCGCCACCGTCAATATAGCCAACAATAAAAACAACAACTACAACAAGTGAAAAAGAAAAGAGAAAAAAAAAAATTTGCTCTCGTTAGCTCTTTGGTGGCAGTATCGTCTGCCAGTTTCACTGTTTTACCACATCTTGAATTCGCCTCCACCCAAGCCCAAGCCCAAGTCGGCCTCTTCCTCCTCGGTCATTCCAACCTACAACGTTCTCCATCATCTTCTTGGGTATTGAACTTTGATGCTGGCACGTATCGTGGGCTGCAAGTTTTTCTTATTTTCTTTTGCTTTATTTTTAAAGATCTACACGCGCTCGCATACTTCGGCACATGTTTTGCTCATTCCCCTTCCGCCATGCCCCCCCACACACACACCTCCAGCTTGGCTCCTCTTCTTTTAGTTCCTGACAATTGTGGCGTTGGGCGCACGTTGCCAGTTTGTCTTGTGTTGTTAGTCATTTTATATGGGCCACCATAAATTATAACAAATATGTACGCAAGCGGCATTTTAAATCATTTCCACTCCAGCCCTGTCCTATTCCAAATCTCCACCTTTCCCTATCCCCCCCATGGCAGACAAAATATGTGTGTGTGTGTGTGTGTGTGTGTGTGTGTAGATTGTATATGCTTGTATGTTTTATTATGTTGGCGGGGAACCATTCATTCAGTTTAATTAAAAGCGTTTCAATATAGCCGCAATCTGCTTTTAGAATATCCAACTTTATTCTCGTTTTATCCGCATAGAATTGAGCGGATTTTCAAAAAAAAAATAATAATAATTTTTGTGCTAATTTTGGCATTTTGTATTATGGAAAGTTTAATTGAAAGTCTCTTGCAAAATTGTTATCAAATTTTGTTTATATTATCATAAAAATGTATAATTTACAAAGGGCTTACAGCTTTTAATTTTATATAAAACTCATCATCTGAACCATCAAAAATTGGAAAAAGAAATACTTAAAAAAAAAAACACATATATGCACATTTTAGCCATAAATTAGTTTCAAGTTAATTTGGGAAAAATGTTTTGCATGTGATAGACCAAAAATTGGCTTTTAAATTGTAAAATCACAAGGACATAAATTCAAAATTCCAACCATTTAAATTATATACAAATAAAATTGCAATAAATATAAAACAAACAAACAAATTAACCCCATAAAATTTTGTATTTTTTTTTTTTACTAAAAATCGGATAAATCACAGTTGGAACACAGTGAGGCAAATTGTTGGGAATGCAATAGTAAATTGTGCAATCACATTTACGATTTCCCCCAAAAAATAAAGGCAATTAAATAAATTTCAACAACAACAGCAACAATAACAACATTTCCAATTATCCGGAAAAAAATGCAAAATAAATAAATTTAGACAGACTTTTGTGTAAATTGCATTTTATTTATGCAACATGTCAGCAGATTTTTATGTGGTCGCAAGAGCTAAAATCTTTCTCGCAGCCAAAGGAAAATACTTTATTTTGCTATTAAACAAAAAATATATATTTTTTTTCACCTCTTTTCTTTGCAGCTGTCTCTTTCATTTACCCGGCTTATTGATGGCTGAAAAATATGTAAGCCACAAAAAACATTGAATTATGCTGGTAGAGCAACGACGCGAGACTCAAGCTTAAGAAAAAACTCCGAAAAAGAAAAGTCAGAAATTACCAAAGAAAAGAAAGAAGAAAAAAAAACTGTGTTCAACGAAAAAACTGTAAAGCTGCTGAAAAGCTCATCTGAAAAGCAGCAGACAGAAAACTTCCCCCACACACAGACACACTTACAGCCTGACACACCCACACACTCACAGGCCTCATCATGTGCCACACAAGAGTAGCGAAAAGCAGAACAACAAAAAGAAATTGTCAACACCCACTAGAAAAATCTTGTGCATTGAAAATTTGCCAGCCCCGAAATGTTTGCTGCCCTTTGTTGTCGCCTTGGCAACTGCTGCTCTTACTTCAGTTGCTGCTGATCACGTACCACGGCCAGGCTGTGGCTGCAACACGTGCCCGTGTCAGCTCATCATCGCCCATGACAATTACACGCAACATCGAGGAGGAGAATGGTAAGTCAACTTAACCAAGATCAACTTGAATTTATTTCATTTTATTCATAAAAATAAACATGCATTTGGTTTTTCCCCACTTCTTCAAAATTGTTTGTGCATGCCAGGGTGAGCACAGGGGGGGACTGCTTTGGTTAAATTAAATTTAAAGTAAAAAGTTTTGCCAAGCAGTTCGTCTGCTCCATCCAAACTTTTTGGCTGCAGAAAATTGTAATTCGCCTGGGGGTCTATGTGTGTGTGTGTGTGAAAATTGTTCAACTCAATTTTGCTTGGAAATTAAACGCAAATAATTGGGGGAACTGGAACTGGTCAGCTTGGCAGCTGTTGACTAGTTGTTTTTGTTTTTGGTTTTTCGTTTCTTTTTTTCTTTTGCCTTTCAGCGTCCTTTGCCTTATGACTGAGTTGTTGGTGCAAAGAAAACGTCAGCTGGCCACGCGCTTCGAAAACTTTTCACCCTCCTGCCAGTTGGCCTGCCCCATTTCCATTTAACAAATCATAATAATAATATGTTTGCTAATAAATAAGCCAAATCTAAAAGCCAAAAAGTGGCGAATGCGGTCGACAAGTGTGACCATTCGCTTCAATTTGCCTTGTGTATTTTTTATAAACAAAAGTTTATGTGTATTTTTTTTCTTCAGAGTATAGAAAGTTTTAGCCAACACAAAGTGACCAATAAGCCGTCTGCGAAAAACTTATGGCAAGTTTTTCAGAGCGGCAAAGATTTTCCTTTTTCTTTTTTGGGTTTGAGCTGATTGACGTTGTTTTTTTCATATTATAGCAGATTAAATCGGTCATACTGGTGACTCAAAATTAGTTCCGACTAATTGGTAATCATTAAATGAAGCAAATAAGTTCAGGCGAAAGCACATGGCGTATACGTAATTTCGAAATTATGAAAATAAAAGGAAAAACAAAAAGCGCTCTGAGAGTCGACTAATTAAGTCAGCTAGGGAAATCAAGGCAACTAACCCTTCTAAGCTAAAACACTGGCCTAAAGTTTTGCTGGCCTGCCCAGAGCCCAGTGAATGCGCATGTGTTTGTGCATGCTGCCATGTATTTTGTTCCAGTCTCCTGCACAAAACACAACAATTTAATCCCAAAGTTTTCATAGCGAACCACACTGAAACTCTTCGACCGGCAGTTTGGGGAAACAAAGTCATACAGACAGTTTACAATTTCGAATCAAAGTGGCCGAAAACGAGTGGAAACGCGTATGCGCTGATGTCTTTCTCAGGGTTTTGCAAATTTCAAGTTTATGAGTTTGCAATTGAATTTTTGTTGTTATTTTTGTTGGAGCTGTTCCTGTGAAAACTTTTCACTTTGCCATTTGAGCGCTCATTCCAAATTCTACGCAAGCAAAAAGCCGCACACCGACCACCATCCACATCCTTTTCAATGGTCGAACTGATCTACTCCTGAATTTAGAAAAACAAAAACAAAAAACATTTTCCACAATTCTATTAACAACATTTGGCAAAAACTTCGGTCTGAGCTGTGAAATTGTGTTTTTGGGCTTACTTGCTCTTTCCTGGTTATTCGGTTTATTTTGCAAGCATCTTGTTAGCATTTTGTATTTGAGCAGCTCCTAAAAGTATAAGCCTCTTATAAGTATGGGGGAAAAGCTACCCAAAAATATCAGAAATCCTAAGCCAAAACCATGGCCCAGTTTCGATCAAGAATTGAATAGATCAAGTGGGAGGTAGCATTCAATATGAGAAGAAGATTTTCGTTTTGTTTAAGTTAAATCTGAAAACTTGGTCTACATTTTTATGATTTTCTATAAAAATAAAAAATCAAATCGAATAACCGAACTCCCAAATAAAATAAAAAAATGTTACAATAAACAAGTTTTTAGTATATTTTTTTTTTCTTATAAAATTCTTATAAAATTCCTAATGAACTTTTGAAATTCTTGAAATAAATAAAAACCAATTAAACCCTTTGGAATCATCGAAATGAACGAGTATTTTTATGTGCATTTTTTTTTTTTTTTTTTGGAATTTTTTAAGGTTTATTTATTATCTTATTTTTATGCATTCATATTTTTATTTAATTTGTAAACATTTTTATGATTTTAAGATTATATTTTTTGTATTGTTTGTTTATATGATTTTTTATTTTTCTGTTTTTTCTGTTTTTTTTTTACAGTTTTACTTTGGCCCTTGACTGGTGAGTCTTTTATTTAAAACCTGATTTATTTTCATTTTATTCATTCACTTGTTTTGTATATTTTTGGTTTATAACGAAACCTTTTAAGGATGAAGCTTTTAACAGCCTCATAACATATGTTAAGCCCATTTAAATACGGGCTACAAAAAATCTAAAAGCAATTTTCAAACATACACACACTCGCACACACCCATGTGAAGCTATAAAAAATATTATTGATAGTAAACAGCCCAGACAATTTGCAACACAAACTGACCATGACCACGGCCACACAAAAGGGCCAGCAACAAAAACACAGAAACGCCCACAACAAACGCCCCACCAAAACGGACACACAAACACACACAGAAACACACACACAAACAGCACGCCTTCAAGTCAACAAGCCAAGAACAAACCAAAAGACAGATCAGGCAAATTGAATGCCAGGGGATGAGCGGCTAAGTTGGTGGGCAAAACGACCACAAAACAAAAATCAACTTAGCCGAGACTACAAAAATGGCTAAAGAGCAGACCATCAACGGTTCGATATGGAAAACCATCCCAAAAAAAGAAGAAGCCAGCTACCAGCACCACAATGGGTCAGCCTAACAAAAAGGAAAAATATACAAAAGAATAAAGCAAAAAAAAAAAATAAAAATAACAACAAACCAAAAAAAAAAAAAAAAAAAATTAGATGAAGAAAAACCTGAACATTCTTGTGTAGTTTTTTTGCTGTTGGCCAAAAACTTTCGCCAAGTTGAAAGGCAAAAATTCCTACACGGTTCGGGCCCCTCTCGGCCAACGAGCAGATAAAACTCTGACAGAGCGCTGAATGACAGAAGCGCTGAAAACTGCCATAGTCGCAGAGACTTTGTCAACATTTTTCTTATAGGAAGACGAGAGCTTGACTTGAGAGCTTGGCTGGAAGAAGGCAGCCGTTTTTGGCGGCAACAGAAATTCACACACTCTTGAGGCTTTTACCAGCCTGGGCATTTCGATATGGAGTAGCCTACTTAGATTTCAGTGTGGACTTTTTATCCAGATCTCTTCTGATTTGTCTCTGCTCTTTTGACCGCTATTTTGTGGTCGGTTTTTATTTCCTTTCCTTTTCTTTTCTTTTTTTTTTCGTGTGTATTTACTCAGGCCATTGTCCGCAGTTTGCCTTTGGCTACGAAATCACTTATTTTTTTTTCTTCTTCGTAATGCCAGGTCAACTGCCACAGTCCGTGCCACTGTTCCACTTAAGCATTCCCATACTTATTTATTTCATGGCTTCACAAGGACATTTATCATTTTCCTAAGTAGACGCATACGTCAAAAAAAGGCACCACCAAAAAGAATCAAGCCAACCCAGCTCCACCCACCACCACTCGTCAGGGCGAAGCTTGACTTGGCCGTCTTGTTCCCCCAAGCGTAACTGCAAAGTCAAAAAAAAAAAAAAAAAAAAAATGAATAAAATAAAATAAAATACCCCGAAAAATAAAGGAAAAATTGAAATTTCAACCAAAATGTTAAATAGGATTCATTTTGCTTAGTTTAGAGATTTTTGGTTCTTAGAAAAAGTTTTCTCGCCCTTTGAGTCCTCTTTTGTTATTCATGTGATTGTTGTTGTTGCCATAGTCGGTATATTGATTATGGAAACCTTAAGAATCATAAAATTTATTTCGACCCAAATACGAAGAAAGTAGACAAATTTAAGCCTACTTGAATTCATTATTTTACCGTTGACCAAGCTAATTTTTTTTTTTTTTTTTTGGAAATTAAATAAGGGATTTTTTTTTTTTTTAAATATTCAGATTTCATTGTTTCCTCAGTTGATGGGATTATTTTTTTGTTTGAACTCCCTCGAAGTTAGTTGATTTTGTCCAATTAAAATTGTAATTTTATTTTTGCAATTAATATTTTGCTAAAGCTTTGTTCAAAATTTTTACAACTTGAAAATATTTTTACTTTAAATACGATTTTATATTGTACGGAATCAATTCTTGCAAATAATTTTCGTTATGACTTAAGTCGTTTCCTAAAAAATAAGCCGCTTTATTTTTTTCGTTAAAAAAAAAAAAAATACCAAAGATACTTAAAGGGACTCTATTTCTCCAAAAAAAAGTCAAAAAATAAAATAAATGAAAAATAAAATAAATGAATAAATTGAATTATGTGGTTCCATCTGAAAGTATGAGGAACATTTTTATAAATAAGACTGCATACCTCAGACTGCCAGAATTTAAACAAGTTAAAGGTAATAAATGAGTGAGCAAAGCAAGAAAAAAAAAAGAACTAAACAAAAAATGGGACACAGAATTGAAAGCCTTGAGAGCTCTCGCCTTAAGCAGCGAGATTCACTAATGAACAAATAAAGCTTACCGAGCAGAACGAATGAGGCCAAGAGAAAACCAAAAAAAAAAAATAAATAAATAAAAAGAAAAGAAAACATACAGTGAATATATGTATGGGAAAAGCCTAAATAAATCACTGTGAAAGAAATAATACAAATACCAGGGAGGACACCAAGGACAGGCCCAAACGAAGGCAAATGAAGCGAAATGAAATAAGGAAAATAGACGAAATGACAAAACACTTTTGCATAGATTCCTATTTCCAGGAAAATAACCAAAATTCTTGACAACCAGGAAAGTCTTGATAAGGAAAAGAGATCTTCTTTAATGCTCATTATATTTTTTTGGCCCGATTTATTATAGCAAAAATAAATTAGGAAAAGTCGAAATTTATTTTTAACTTTTTGAAGGGCTTAAGAATTTCTTAATTTCTTTGTGTGGATAAGTCAAGAGCTTAGCCAATAAACTCTGATGTAAATAATAAAAATATCAACGGGGGACGAAGGGTAGACGAAACAAGAAAAATTAAACAGCTCTGTTGACTTGTTTGTGTGTGTGTGTGTGTGTGTGTGA